>JARVGV010057577.1:0-11757 GCA_031762435.1 Hypsolebias longignatus | reverse complement strand
TTATCTATTAGTGCAGATTATGTGTGTCTTTTCTCAAGAGTTTATAATCACAGGCAGGATCACACTCACTGGAAAATATATAATTGCTGTTATTTCCAGGCTACAAACGAAAAAAAAATTAGATTTGTGATGTTGTTGATTTGTTTAGCCGTTAACAAATATGTTGTATGTGTGATTTGTTTTCCTTTTAATAAGTATGAAAATTAGTGTAGATATGAGCATGAATGTCAAATGCGAAAGAGACACGCTGAACAAACTGTATCTGAGCCGGGAGCCTTGACAGTCACGTCTGACCCTTTAGTTCTTCCACTCATTTTGGCACTTTGAAGATCGCTTTGGCCATTTAACTCTCGGTTTATCTCTCTTGGTTCGTGCCGCTTTTAATTACAGCCTCGACTTGAGCAGAAATCAAACGGGAACAATTAAAAGAAGAGCATTTTTAAGCTAGTCGATCCAGATAATGAATGGGCTCAGAATACAAACTTAGCGGGGAAGTTTCTGCATAGCTTACAAGGAGAAATTTCTCAAATAAGAGCATTAGAATTCCAAAAGAGACTGTTGATTGTAATGATGCATTTTTCATCTTACGCCTGAGAAATGGCATTTAAGCTATGGTTATTATGCAGGACAAGACTCACATGAGAGCTGACATGCGAGGCAGTCAAAGCCGCGGGGTTCTGCTTTGATGGTGCTTTAATCAGCATCAGTCGCGATGGTCCACTTTGCCTCAGATCGCACAGACTCTCTTGGGAGAGACAGGGAAAGTGTCCTTATGTCCAGAAGCTTAAATGAAGCAGAGCCTTAGTGCCTCACGTGTATGTAGTGCCAATGAGTTACTCAACTACAAGGCAGTTGGAGGAAAAAACAAATTTCATGAAGTGTCAGTCTGAATAGTCTCCATGGACTTCTAGACTGGACAAACTAATAAAATCAATGCATCTACTTCAACTCTGTGTGGCTGTTATTCACATGCTGCTTGTCACACAAAATTATCTCACATTAGCTCTTTGCCATAAGGACGACGTCAACTAGCTGGACTAAAAGCCCCCAGCTACTTTTAACATTGTCTTCTTTAAAGACTGATTTAGGTGTGGAAGTGCCAGTATTAAATGAATAGTAAACCGTTTGTGGAGATTCTGTGTTTTCCTGACACTAACCATAGTTCTTGCAGCTTCTAACTGGAAGGGCAGAGCTTATCGCTCACATCCGTTACTGATAGATCCTGGTGAGGTCTGATGTATTGAAGGACGTGTGGATCCGTAGATCTCTGCTGGAACATTTAAGACAATGAATTTTGTTATTCTCATTATTTGTAAGTCACAATCATCAAAATTACAAGAAATAAAAGCTTGAAATATTTCACACTATGTGTAATGAATCTATGTCATGAGTTTCCCTTTCCGAAATCCATCCATCTATCCATTATCTTTACCCACTTCTTCCTTTCTGAGTCGTGGGGGTCACTGGTGCCCATATCCAGCCATCACTGTGCAAGAGGTGAGGTACACCCTGTACCTCTGTTCTTATAGACAGTGTAAATCCTAACACTTGAACATCTTGTGCCAAAAGCGTCAAGGTTTTCTTACATCCACTGTTCAATTCCAGTCCGAAAAAGCATTGAGCTCCAAAACTACAGACATCCATCCATCCATTATCTTTTACCCGCTTCTTCCATTTTGCGTCACGGGTGTCGCCGATGCCCATGGCCAGCAATCACTGTGCGAGGGGCGAGGTACACCCTGGACAGGTCGCAAGTCCATCACAGGGACACATAGAGACAAACAAGACAACCAACCATTCACTCTCTCACTCACACCTAGGGTCAATTTAGAGTTACCAATCAGCCTAACATGCATGTTTTTGGTCAGTGGGAGGAAACCGGAGTACCCATAGAAAACCCACGCATGCACGGAGAGAACATCCAAACTCCACCCTGAAAGACCCTCAGACTGGGATTTGAACTAGGGAGCTGCTTGCTGAGAGGCTACAGTTCTATCAGTTGCGCCACCGCACTGCCCAGCTACAGATATTCACTGTTCAAATCCCTCAGCAGCAGGAGACATCTCATACTGCTTGTTTAATTTGCACACCTGTTGCTTATGTTCATTACACTCCCCTTGTGTGTATGTGTGTTCAGTTTCCATCTATGCCTTGTTAGTGTTTCTCATATTACCAAGGTTTCATTATACAGTAGTTGTGTTCTAGAAATCACTTGTACTCAGTTTGATATTCCAAAAAAACAACAACAACATTAAAACACCCATTGCTAGTTGGCTGTTAAATTGTTTCTGAACCTCTTCATTTGTTAAGTCAACACAGACCCACAAAAATTATTATTTTTTTTAATTTCATATTATGCATTATAACAAAATGATTAAATAAAATGATTAAATTGTTTGCTAATCATGATACAACATGTTGCTTTTCTGGAATAAGGTATATACTGTATACAGGCAGTCCTCGAGTTACGTTCGAGTTCCGTTCCTACGGGCCGAACGTAACTCGATTTTGGCGTAAGTCGGAGCGCTACCCACGTGGCGGCCGTAACTCCGGCTTTTCGCCGTAAGTCAGAAAAAGAACGGTAAACGTTGTTTTAAACACATTTTTTTCAATGTAACACAACAACAGCGTACTTAGAATGTTGTTTTGCTGTATTTCCAAGCAGTTAGCTAACACAATACCCTAAAAAAAAAAAAAATAAAATACTGCACGAAAAAGTAAACGTGAGGTGTGATGACATCACTGGGGGCGTCGCCATAAGTCCGAAATGCCGTAAGTCGATGGCGCCGTAAGTCGGGGACCACCTGTATAATCAATCACGTCGTTGATTTGTATATTTTAGCATGACACTAAACTATACCATTAAATTAATGTTTTGAATTGTTAATAATCAATTTGATGTATGTGACAAAAAGTCTGACAATACATTTATCTACAGATTATGACTGTTAATTTATAAAAATTCATTCAATCTTAAAATGTCTTCTACAACAGCATAAAACATACATGCCTCTAAGAACTAAAGTTTAAACCTCATATTTATGACTGTTCCACAGTGCAATGTCCTTTTTAGAGCAATCTACCGCTTATAATGTGGTTGTTTTTTTTCCTACCTGCTCTGTTCTGCAGGGGTCACCACATCGAGGGAACTCACATGAAAGATTTGGATGCTGCTTTGCACTTAATGCAAGCTGGACTCAAACCTGTAGCCTGAAGATTACAAGGCCACAGCACCGACCACTGTGCAACTGCAGCCCCTCAAGCTACCATTTACAATAATGAACCAAAACTATAGATTATACTAGCTCAGAGCTTATACACATGAAAGACCAGGCATGAAACTGCATGTAGCTCAGAAGCAAACTCTTACAGTCAGATCTTTAATTATTCCAGTGGGCATAAACAATTTCCTGTGTTTCTGATTCAAACAGACAGAATGAAAGGATATGAAGTGTACTTTAAATGCCACGTGACTCAGGATTTAAAAATCAAAATTCACAAACTATTGCAAAATTATTTAACATACTTACACTGGGTATATTTGAACCCCAACAAGCTATAATAATTTATCAGCATGAAAAAATGTAAACATTTTTTTTGTATATCACTTGAGTTTGTCAAACAAATTTACAACAGCAGCAATAAAATACAAAATTTGAATAAAGTTTAGGTTTTTCCCAAACCTCTAATGATCTATTTTCCTCTGCCTGGAACACGTCTGACAAGAACATTAAATGATGCTATACAGCTCTACATAATAGTCAGTCACCCGTTACAGATTCACGTGAAAAAAAACCTGAAGTGATAACTTTTGCTTCAGTTAAATAGTTCAAGTTCAAGTTTCTTTATTGTCATTTGCATCATATGGCATAAATGAGATGGAAAAAATTATGAAGAATTATAAGAATTGATGCTCAATGTCCCAGTTACACCCAAACGTAGCAAAAATAGCACAGCTGGAAGATCAATTAACACTAATTGGGTCAATTGACAACATGATTGGGTATAAAAAGAGCTTCTCAGAGTGTCAGTGTCTCTCAGAAGCAAAGATGGTCAGAGTTGTGTCCTTGTGTTTTGTTCCTTACCAAACATCCTCCAGTGGTCTACCACAAAATTATTTAGAATGTTTGGATTGGACTGTTTTAATGTGTAGTATCAAACTGTACTCATTAAATACCAATTGGTGCAAATAAAATAATGTTGCGTACTCTGCTTCTCTCTACTCTCCATTAAGAGATCCTCAGTTGTCCTTGGTTCCAGCATATACTCAACCCATTGTCTTACTAGCACTCGGAAACACTTAGCATCAATTTATTACATTGAGTATTACTTCAGAGATATTATAAATGTGCAGGGTGGTCTAAAAACATTTGTTTGACATGCTCAAATGTTTTTGAAATTTAAATATGTGTTGCTTGTAACACCATCATTCCAGCACTCAACTTTGTGGTAAACTAGACAATGGACAACATATGAAGAGAGGAGGGCTGTGCCCTCTAAATATGGTTTATGCTTCACTATCTGCTAAACTATTTGCTCAATTTTGAGGTCTTTCTTATGCAAATTTTGTTATCTGTAGCAGTCTGCCAGGTTTTTCTTCTGGGGACGGCCGCATGCCGCCCAGATTTTTGTGACTACACAGACATTTTTGGGCCAATAATGCCATGTGTAACAAATAAACTCCCATTCAAAGGCTGGCACCAAACCCACAACAGAAAATGTCGACTAAGTCAAACCACAGGCAGACGAAGTAAAACAACAAGAACACTTGTTTTCAGGTTACACTACATGAGGAGGTTATCTGTTATTCACGTGTGTAAAATGGATCACTTATGGACTTCAAGGACAGGAACAAAAGTTGAAAAACAATAAAGTTTCATGTAAAAAAATATACGTGTATGTATATATATATTTTTTTCATGTACTTTTGAAAAGATTTGACAAATGCTATGTTAGACAATAATGCTACTGTCTACTCTGTGCTGCTCCCAAAATATCATCAGTACAAGTGTGTGTGGGTAATAACAAAGTACACACACAGACTTAAAGAAGCATTTTATTGCCATACCCATGTTTTTCATTATAAGTACTTTAAGCTTAACCAAACTAGTTTTGTTGTCAGCTGCCTGGCTAATTGTTTCAAGGAGAATATTTTTTCCTTCATTTTGGTTTAAAATAATTTTAACTTTCATGTTTGCGGTCATAGTACTAATTAAAGACTTACAGAATTATGGAAACTGTTTGATTGGACATGTATCCCCAACAAGATTCTGACTATATTGTATTAATATATGCAAATAATAATAATAATAATAATAATAATAATAAATACAAAAGAAAAATAGAACAAAAGAGTAACAATGCTGATCTTTCACATGATTTGAAATTAAGGTAATGTTTTGTCTTGTGCAAGACTTCAGTTGATATAATGTAGATCTGCTGTAGCTTCATGCTGCAGCAAATGTGCATAATTGGGCCTCATTCAAAACAAATGTAACAAAACTACGACCCTAATTAGTTTGTTTTGGCTGCAATAGGTTTAAAGAAAAAACTTAGAGCAATTTAAATTGCATTTTCTGTCCGTTGTTTTTAAAGCCTCCCCGAGCCTGCATCACCCAACGCCACCCCACCCCCAAGGGATCAGACACGCCCCGTGGTGACATATCATTTAGATAGCCATGTACCATCACAGAAACAAAGATTTTTAAAAATATATATATTATTTGGAAAACTTGAAATTGAAGAGAATTTAAAAGTACAGTTTACATTTTTATAGTATACAATACAAATACAAAAATAAATAAATACTGTAGAAAATAACACAACTAATATAAGGCATTTCTAAATTGCGCCAACTGAAGAACATTTAATAAAATCTGTGTACAGTAGTCACTCAATTATCGCGGGGGGGGTTACGTTCCAACCCCCCGATAGGTGAAAAACCTTGAAGTAAAAACTCTATTTATTTTAGCATATTTCAAGGTTTTATAAACCCTTCCCACACTCTTGCAATGTTCTCAACTCAAATCTATGTCATTTTAACAACATACGTATATGTACTGTACAGTACTGTACAATTTTATCTGGGTACTCACCAGCACTGCAGAAGCTCAGTTCTGATCCGGCTCGGTTTTTGTTTGGCTACTCTGCAACATGACGAAGCCCACTTCTCCGTCCAGGTGCGCGTGCTGTCGCTCCAGGTAGGACACTCCGCGTGAAAGGCTGCCCAGGATGTAGTCCACCACCTCAGCCTGGGTCCGGGCCAGCACTGGGAGACCAGAACCAGGCCAAACCCAGCTGCCGTCTGTTCCCTGCAGCCCCCAGGGGTCACACTGAGTCCGGATCAAAGGCAGCCCAGGCGCTCACCAGTAAAGATACAGCTTGAATTATTTGTGAATTTCCTGCCAGTTCTGTGAACTTCATAGATGGCTCCTCCCTCCATTGCCACCATTTCAGCAGAAAGCAGCAGCCAGAAGCACTGTTGGCTCCTGGGTAGTGTAGTTCTTTTGTGCATTGCAGTATAGGCTTATTGAAAGAAAACTACAAAATGGCGGCGCCAGTTCAAAATATTGTTTTCGTTAACTTTTTAACCCGTACCATTCCAATCGCATGAGTACCGTAATATTAAAGTCAACATTTATGTGCTGTGTACAATCTTACATTGAAAAACTGCGAAAGAGCGAGTCCACGAAAAGTCGAACAGCCAAGTAGCGAGGGACTACTGTGCAACAGTTGCACTTTGATCAAGACACACATTTCTCTGCGTAACTGTCAAGGAAGATCTGAACCTTTTTCCGTTAAATAAGTGAATCTGCAGTATTACTTTTCAAACAAGAATTACAAATTAAACTTCACAACAACTGAACACTAAAGAAAATCTGTTCAGTACCGTTGCCCTTTGAACAAAACACAAGTTTAACTGCACAGCTGTCATGTAAAGCCCCACTTTTCTTTGAATAAGACATTTCACACAATTGCACTTCAAACAAGAAAATACTGATTAAAGTGCACAACGACTGCCACCTAAATATCGACCTTTCTTGTCTTCATTGATGCAAAGTCATCAGTAATGTCATCCTATGAAATCTGCTCAGCAGTAGATTGATAGATACTGATGATGAGGCCAGTGAAGCCAGTGAGGCATTCCTGAGACATAGTGGGCCTCAGAAATGTTTTTAATCAGTTACAACTTTGAAAAGCTTCTTTCTGCTCCAGCCACTGTGACAGGACAGGAAGAGTGACCGCAATTCTAAGAGCACCCCCCTCCATCCCCTTCCTTCACAACCTGTGTCAGACCTCAGCAAATGGGCAATGCATTTTAATCTTTTTGAAGGGGCCGGGCACTCGTGTCGCCCTGTGTAGCTGCCTCTATCACCCATATCAGAAACCGTGGCTGATGATTTGTAAGTGCCATGTTTTGTGAGAAACACAAGAAACTACTGTAAAAACCTAGCTCCACTGTGGTGCATGGGACATGAAAACTTTGGTTGCCATAACAACTAAGACACTAACCAGCTGGCTTTGCATCTTTTCTGTATATAGCTACTGTATATAGCTAGTGGAAAGGATTCTGCTCTTTCGTGATGGACTAACATCCTGTTCAGGGTTTAAGCAGCTCTGTGCAACCATAACCAGGATGGAAGGAATCCTGGTTATGGTTTTAGTTGCAAAGGAATTAATACAATATCTGATAATGTGCAATTGCAGGAAGATAAATATAGAAATAATGTTTCCTCTCTACCCCACAAATGCTTACCAAAAAAGTTATAAAGGCAACTGCAGTCCTGATGTGTTCAAGGCCTTTGCAAGTGTCAATGTGTTTTTTGTAACTTGTTTTTTGTGCACATCCCAGCAATTTATGTGGGTGAGAAATGTAACTTTCCTTGAGTAACAACTTATCTCGACAGTGTTCAGCCCTCAGTAGTGGAGGGCTCTGCTCCAGCCTGATCATATTACACACAGTAAATACAAGGGTTCAGGAGCCTTGAAGGCTTTTGGGTGAGAGGACTGTTTGGTCCCTACAGCAAATGGAGGTTGAGGATTAGAGCGACGGAGTGGGAGTATGGGAGAATGCATGCTTATCAGCAAGCGGGGGGGCTCTTGTGTCAAGGTCCCATCATCAGCAGCAGCAGAGCATAAATGAATATGAGGCTATGCTCATGAATATTCTATAGACTTTTATCTTTCTCTTTTAACTTTTTTTTTTCAGATATTTTCCCTCTCCCTGAGATTCTCTTTACTATTCTAATCGCCTACTTGCTCTTTTGCTCTTTATCGTTCTCTGTTTATGTCTTACTATCATGTTGTAGTGTGTAGTTGGACATTAAATCATCTCTCACATCACTTTAAAAGCTCAAAATGTCCCAAGGACTCTTTAAATCTCAGACACAACTTCAGAAATACAAGACTTTTCCACGGAGCTCCCACTGGGAAACATCTGTTGAATCTTTCAGTCTTTTCTTTGGAGTTTTTAAGTCTGTGTTTCCTTCTTTTCATCCATCATCATAGAAATAAATCCCTTCTATAAAGCCTTTCCTCTCCCACTGCCTTAGATGTGAAAAACCCCACAGACATGAAAAAAACTGTATAGATTTGTTTGCATTAGTCACAGCAGTTATGTATAGCTTTTTTGCAACATGATTAGCTCTTTATCTGTCTAAATTGTGTATTTGCCCTTGTTTTTTGAATTTATGTTCCATTATCTTACTCTAAAATGTAAACAATCTACAGAAACAGACTTTGCTTATGGGTAAATTTTAATGTACCATGTTTTCCAGCGTATAAGACGCATCAGTCAAAAAAAGCATCATGAAGAGGAAAAATCATATAGTATAAGCCACTTCTGCATGTAAGTTGCATTTATTATGTGTCACCACTGACCCGTTGCATTTATTGTGTCCCCGCTGACCCCTAAGAAACGTGGCTCAATTTTTGGTATGACACTGGCACGGGCGGCGGAGGAATGCTGAACAGCTAGTGGCTCCAGCGTTCCTCCGCCTGCACCAGCTGAGTGAATTGAACGCACACGAGAGGACTTGCTGTTGCAGTTCTTCAAATTTTTGCTTAACATTAGAGCAAAGGTGTACCTCAGTTTAACCTTTTTCCTTAATAAATGCACTTTAATGGTCAATGTTTGGCAGGGGGCAGTGGGGTAGCGGTACAGGAACAACATATACGCCTACCAGTAGTTGTCAAAAGCATAGAGGGCCCTCTTGCACCTCTAGTGGCTGCAAATGGTAATGTTTACTCTGGTTTATGTCAGTATGAATGAACATTTAAAGCATCAGTCAAAAAAATGCATTATGAATATGGAAAAGAGAAACATACAGTATGTAAGTCGCTTCGGTGTATAAGTCGCAAGACAAATCAATGCAAAAAACCTGTGACTTATATGCCGGAAAATATGGTACTTGCTGCTTTATCTGGCCATTTCAGATGAAGAATCAAAAACATGACAAATCTGGTGGCACATGCTTGTTCTGTTTTATTTATTCCAGCCTGATGGTTGAGTCAAAAGCAGCGACTGTGTTCGATTCCTGCTCGTGTCTAGCTGCCAGTTGGCACAGTCCAATAGAACCATGGTCTGCTGGCCATAAAATAAGCAGAGGGGCTCTACTTTGAGTGTCTCTTCCACCGGACCCACGGGTACGGCAACAGCAATCAGTTGCATCAAACGAAAGAGCAAACAGAAGAGAAAATGTAAGCGAAAAGGGCAACAGCACTCTGGCAGACAGTCAAATACAAGACAGCGGTCCCACCGGACAAGTTTTCTACCTGATCACTTCCAAGTTTGGCAGGATCCACGCTGAGGTCGTTGGTCAGGAAGGCAAAGGGAAGAAACATGTTTATGTTGTTTGTCTGTTAAATATGGAACCTTTGTGATTCTATTCTAGCTGCACATGTAGTTTTATTTATAGAACGTCTTTAGCTTAATCAAAGGCAAATGATTTCACCGTTAAGTGTGCACAAATTCAAAGACATTGCCAACAACCTGAGACTTACATTTCAGTTAATCATCACCTGTTTAAGACAATGAAGATATGTAAAAAAAAAACAAAACAAAAAAAACTGGCTTAACAAATCCATGTCGATATTTTCACTGCATGCACGGATGTTTAACATTACAAAATGTTTCAGTACTTATTGTTGCATTTTACATTGCACAGGTGCTAAAGACATCAAATTTAAGCTAAATAACTGTAAAAAAAATAATCAAATTGATTGACTATTACTGTATGTGCTCTAAGCTGTGACAGCCGTATTGAATGCGGTTGACTACAAAAGCTAATCTGTTGTAGAAGTACATGCACTTTGAGACTTTCATCAATATCAGTCCAGTTGTTCATCAGATACTTTGCAAACATGACCAACAAACGCACACAGAGGAAAAAACCATGTTGCTTTTTTTTTTTTTTTTTGAAGCTTTTGTAATTTACAGTTGAATTTATCAAGGACGTGTCAGTATGCTTTTATGAGCAGTGAAACCCAGTGTATGTCTGTTTATATATTTCCCTAAAACACTCCAAATGTAACCTGTGTTATTACTGATGCCACTGCCGGCACACCAGCCAGACACAAATTAATGCTTCACCTTTTTTGATCTTCTAGCACTGCGAGATCCTGAACTTTCCAACTAGACACAAAAATAATGAACCACATGTTCCATCAAGAGCTTCTGTCTATGAAATAAATCCTTATAATCTCTGTATCTCTATCCTGTCTTTTTTTTTTTTCCCCTTTGACTCTTGCTTCCCACACATCCTGCAAACAATAATCAACCCACCTGCCCTTTTTCTGGCTCTGGCTGCCATGTATAAGAGGGGAAAGCAAACACACTCCAGCCAAACTCAAATCAAAATCCGAGCTAGGCACAGGGCAGCGTATGTGTGAATGTCTGAGCTGCTGGGATGTGGGGGGTTAGAGGAAAAACACAATCACAAGGCAGCTGGGGTGGAAATAGATGATCCACAAGAGCAGATAAGATGAGACAGGGAACGGTGGTGTGAGGAGCAGAGTACATCAACCTCTGATGAAAGAGTAAATTCAAAGGTAATTGTTTCTGAGCTAAACCAAATTAAAGAGGAAATGTGATTCTGACTATTATTTGCTTTGCAGACACTGCTGTGTGAACAGTCTTATAGGGCTCATTCTTTTAAAATAACTGATGTGTTAAATGGAAAATTAAATTATTAAAAACACTTAATTGAATAGTTGCCATAGATACGTCTATTTCAAACTCCTGCAACATATCCTTCATTTATCAAGGTTAGAAACTGCTTTCAAAAGTATTGATTCAACTCAAGCTAAATTGCAGGTCCTATTCACAGGTGGTCTTAGCTTCATATTTATATCTGTATAACATCGTATGTGTGCTGAGCAACACAATGGGACACTTTCTGATATAACACAAAGTGGAGAGGTTTCCAGTTTTGTTTGTACAGTTGTCTGCTTCCACTTTCTTTTTAATACATGAGCCAAAAAACAATGAACAAAATGGCAGTGTGTCATCAACATAGCTGTTTCTCTAGGGCCCAGGACAGGAGTTGTCTTTTCATGTTCAAGTATCTTTACTGTCATTCGCATCACATGTGGTACATGAGGTGGAACAGAATTGTGTACTCAAGGTCCCAGTTAGACCCAAAAATAGCTAAAAAAAAAAAGTATAAAAAGAAACAGTAGTTAATAATAATAATGTCACACAATGTCATCAATGTATGTTGCCATACAAGGACAAAATTACTCTCTGCATTTAACCCA
>JARVGV010057563.1:0-11761 GCA_031762435.1 Hypsolebias longignatus | reverse complement strand
ACACACACACACACACACACACACACACACACACACACACACACACACACACACACACACACACACACACACCAGCTCTGCCTGGACCAGTCTGTCGACATCAATGGTCAGTTGGACCAAGACGCAGCAGGTTCTTGACTAAAACCAAACTTATTAAATAAAACAAGAAAAGGCTGATGTGGCAGAAACAAGTTTCAAACTCATTCAAGCTTTATTTAAACAGGTTAGTCCCATTGAGCCTCGAGGACTCATTTACAAGAGAGACCTGGTTTTAACAAAGACTGAAGACAACAGACAATCATAAGAGAGAAATACAGATTTTAATTTGAAACAAGTTAAAACAAAGATGTCAAAGTAGAAAAACAGACAGATAAGACAAATGTAGAAAATTAAAAACAAGAACATGTCTGCATTGGTTCTTACCAGGATTCCAACAGATTCTTAAAACCATTTAGAGAAGTCAAGGTCGAGATCTTCACCAGGTGTCTCCACGGGCTGGTCCTGGTGAACCCAGAGGTGCAGGCAGGTAAGGACTCAGCCTAAATATCAAGTAAATGATTTATTTTACAAAAACAAAAGAACTGACAGGACAAGAAGAGAAGTCAGGGACAGGTCCTCACCAGTGGACAGAAGACGATGCCAGGACGAGGGTGAAGACAAACACACACACACTGACGAGGGCTGACACACAACACCTGAGCCTCACAGGTGTGGGGTCCAGAACAATCAGACAGAAGGGCGCAGGGCTGAGACCAGGGACGCAAGACAAAACCACGACCCTCGATGGAGCCGGACAACAGGAACACAGAACCATGTCGATGGAAACGACACGGGGTCCTGGTCCTGGACGAGCAGATACTTTGTTCACGGTGGTGGAGGTGTGTTGTGCTTCATCAGAGCTTTTTATTGGACCTGTCATGATGGGGTCAAAGGTCGTGTTTGGACTCAGATCCAGTGTTGTTTTCAGGTAGGAACTGTTCCAACGCTGTTTTGTCTCGGTGTTTGTTACCACAGTCTCAGAGGGAGCATCTTCTATGATCTTTATTGTCCCTCTGGGGGAACATCCAGGTCCAACATCCAGCAACAACGTGACAAATCAAACAGTTCACACAGGAAGAAAACATGAAACCAGGAAGTGAATGAGTCTGAACAGGAAGAAAACATGAAACCAGGAAGTGAATGAGTCTGAACAGGAAGAAAACATGAAACCAGGAAACACAAACAAAGACATGAGCGTCAACATCTGGAGACACAAACAGAGACAAGAGCATCAACATCTGGAGACACAGAGATATTGACGTCAACATCTGGAGACACAAACAGAGATATTGACGTCAACATCTGGAGACACAAACAGACATGAGCATCAACATCTGGAGACAGAGACATGAACATCAACATCTGGAGACACAGAGACATGAACATCAACATCTGGAGACACAAACAGAGACATGAACATCAACATCTGGAGACAAAGAGACATGGACATCAACATCTGGAGTCACAGAGACATGGACGTCAACATCTGGAGACAGTAGAACCTCCACATTTGGATCATCTGTGTTTTGTATAAATGATGTTCTTGTACCCCAGATCCTGGTCTGTGGTTCTTTCAGGGCCACGTGTTCCACTGTGCAGCTGTAGATGTCTCCCAGCTGTGGGATGAAGTCCAGTCTGGAGATCTGAGAGGTTTGGTCTTTGTTTGGAAAAGGAACACTGATGCTGGTTCCCTCTGACACGTGTTGTCCATTCTTGGTCCAGTGGACTTTAACAGGAGCAGGGTAGAACCTGGAGACACGACAGATCAGAGAGTTCTTCAGTCCAGGCTCCACGCTGTGGGCTGAGTAGATAAAACTGTAAGGAGGATCTGAGAACAAAACACAAGAAGAACCTCACCATCATCATCATCATCACCTGTTCAAACAGTGTCTGACTCTGGGTCCAAACTGTTCCACCACCAGAACTTGACCTCAGTCAGCGTCTTCAGCTCACTGGTTGGTTTTAGAAGCTGGAAATGGAAACACCTGAATTGTTTTTTACCGAGTGCTGTTGGGAAGTCCTTCAGACCTTCACGGATCTTTGGCAAGTTGTCTCTGCAGGACTTCTTCCATCCACAGCCAGGCTGTAAAGTCCTTCAAAGCTGATGTGTTGGACAAAGTCCGGCAGCGTGTCCACTCCTGTCTCACGGGCAAAGTCTGCGTGCCAAACCTCTTCACCATCCACAGTCAGCACGCTCATGGCATCAGACTCTGAGCATCCTACTGCTGAGAAGCTGTCATGAAGAACTGAAACCAGAGCAGAAGGTCCACTCAGTGAGTCCTCACAGGCCTGACCCAACAGAACCCATCAGAACCATTACCATCTGCACAAACACAGGCCACGCAGGACAGGACCAAGACCAGCTTCATCTTCTTCAGCTGCCGACACTGAAAGTCTACCTGAAACCTTTCAGGTAACTAAAGGCAGTAGCCAATCACAGTGCAGAGATCCTGTGATGTCATCAGTAGCCAGGTAGACTCAGGAAGCTGCATTCATCTGCTCATAGTTCCTGATGAACTAATCCAGCCAGCCTCAGACTCTGCTGAACCCTGTTCAGGTCTGTGGTGGTCCTGGAGATGTCCCCCTGTCCCGTCCCCTCCACATGGATCCAGATGTGTTGGGTCATGCACCTGCATGTGAAAACCTGAAGACAGGTGTTGTACCAGCAGGAGGCGCTGAAGCTTCTCTGAGGTCCACTCGGAGCTGAGAAGATTCAGTTTCTTCTTGAATCCTCAGCTTCTCTGTGCAGCAGGGACAGTTAATATTTTACTAACAGATGAGTTAATAACACCTGGGCTGGTTTCTTCAACTGAAGTTCAGGTGTTTGTTTCATCTTCAGGTTGGATTTTATCTTTTAAACTTTGATCATCTGCTGGAGGAACGACTCACATTTTAAATGTTGCTACAGTTTATTTATTATTATATTAAATATTTTATTTATTCTGAACTGAGCAATAAAATCCTGCTCTGTTTAAATGTTTAATAATTAGAG
This sequence comes from Hypsolebias longignatus, assembly GCA_031762435.1. Classification (NCBI taxonomy): domain Eukaryota; kingdom Metazoa; phylum Chordata; class Actinopteri; order Cyprinodontiformes; family Rivulidae; genus Hypsolebias; species Hypsolebias longignatus. Next base: position 8,730 of record JARVGV010057563.1, on the reverse strand, counting down.
CGCAGCTTTAAACTGTTAACTTCTCCAGATTGAAGCAGAACATGTTTGTTTGTCGCAACATAAATAAAATTTTATTCAACTACAACTTTATTTTGTGATTTATCTGAGCAGCAAATTCTAATTCACCACATTTAACAATAACAAAGGCAGAAATTTAAACTACATGTGTTGTCATGGTTACGCAGCATCCGAAATGTTGAAATGTAAAAATCATCTGACGCCAGAAGAAACAATCATCTGAATGAAAGAGCTGCTCCAACATGAGTTTGACGTAAAAACACAGAGCGGGAATCAAACATGCGAACCTGGCAGGAAGTGACGCAGTCAGAGAAACACATCTGGACTGAAACATCTGCCTCCGCAGGCTGAAAGACTCCGACTTCTCCTTACGGGAGTCAAATTCAAACAAACCTGAACCTGAAGTCACCGCTGAACGAGCAGCGGAGGCGGCCATCTTGAACTGACGAGATGGAGACGACGCTGTTTGTTTTAATCCACTGAGTGGTTCACGTGATATTTTGCTAACACAGAGGCGTTTCAGTTTATTTCTGTAGGTCTGTGAACAGAAACATTGACAGTTGTCCATGTGGAGGCAGCGAATCGTTTTTCAGACACTTCCTGTGACGAGCGATAACAAAAGTGTCGCCGTCAGTCGGTCAGGGGGAACGCTCGACTCAGGACCAGTTCAGTTCTGGCTCCGCCCAGGTGACACGCCTCCAGGACACAAACCAGCCTCTGATTGGACAGCTGGGACGCCATGGCGATGAGGTCAGCTGGGAGAGAAGGAAAGGCCCACCATCATCATCATCACCTTCATCAAGAGAAAGAACAGATTCAGAGGGAACCGTCTGAACCGGTACTGACCCGGAGAGGGAGGAGGTGTCTGAGAGGAGAAGGCTCCGTGGGATAAGATGGAGGTCCAGGTGTTGGCGTGATGGAGGACAGCTGATGAAGAGGAGAAGTGAGGGAGGAAGAGCGCGTCGACCATCAGGCCGTCTGACAGAGCTGGACACATTCATGAAGAGATTCAATGACAGACGAGACACACCTGACGTCTCACTGAGTGTGTGTGTGTGTGTGTGTGTGTGTGTGTACCTCTCAGTCGCAGTGTGTAGTAGTCCTCGTGGGAGGAGTTAAACCTATCACACAATGCCCCGCCTTCCATGGATACAGCGACCAGCTGCCCCTCCCTGTGGGCGTGGTCATAACGCATTGGTAAGGTCTCTATGGCAACAGGGGCAAAGACCGGGGGGAGGGGGGCAGTGGTGAAAGATGAGGCGTCTTCATCGTCATCCTCCTCTTCATCAGCAACGTTCTCCAGAAACTCCATGGAGGCCTCGAACAGAACCACTGAAGACAGGAGGACAGGCACAGACCAGGTCAGACCCACGGGTCTGGTTCTGATGGAGGAGGCCTCCCTCCAGGTGGCTGATGGGAACTGGAGTCAAACACACGCATCATATGAGGAACCTAACCAGACCAGGTCTGCAGGATCAACAGGGGCGGCCATGATTACAAGAACAGGAAGTTCTGTTGGAGAGCCTGCCTCCACCCTCAGCTGCCCCCACTCTGGGCCCTTGAGCAAGGCCTTTAACCCCCACCAGCTGCTCCCGGGCGCCCCAGATTGCAGCTCCCTGCTCCACATGTGCTCACATGTGAAATGGGAAAAATGCAGAGAATTAATTTCCCCGTTGAGATTAATAGAGTACAACATAAAAAGAGCATGCTGGGTAAATTACAGAGCCGGGGACACAGAACGGAGGGACAGCACACAGCAGCTCTTCATGCAGCACCACAGAGTAAAAAGAAAGTCTAAGTCTAAGCTGGAGATCCAAACAGGTGGATGGTTGTTGAGGTGACCTCCTTGAATCACCTTCTTATCGTGGTGGAGTTGGACCCTTGAGCAAGGCTGTTCAACAAAACTGCTCAGGGGCCACAGTTTCTGAGAGCCAGCAGCTCGGGGGCCGGACATCCAGCGATTAAAGTCATTCTGTAAATAAACCAAAGTTTACAATGACGTTTTTAATGTGTTTATTTTATTGCAGTGAATCGTGAAATAACCAAAACCCAAAACCCAGAACAAAAACAAAAACTTATGAAGTGGGCTGGATTGAAGTGGCCCGGCCCGCGGGCCGCCAGTTGAATAGTCCTATCCTAGGAGCTCTGCTGTTGGGGGCGATGGCCCCATGTCAGGTCTCCCAAGGCAGACTAGTTCTCGGTGACAGGTCAGACAAAGAGCGATTCAAAGCACTTGTGTGGACAAAGAAGAAGAAGGAACTTGTGTCCCTTGCCTGGATGTGGGTTACTGGAGCCCCACCCTGGAGCCAGGCCTGGGGAAGGAGCACTGACTGTTGTTTGTGCCTACACACCAAACAGCAGTTCAGAGTATCCGGCCTTCTTGGAGTCCTTGATGGGGGTGCTGGAAGATGGTCCAGCTGAGGACTCCTTTATTCTGCTGGGGGACTTCAATGCCCACGTGAGTAATGACAGTGTGACCTGGGGGGAGTGACTGGGAGGAACGACCTCTGATCTCAACCCAAGGGGTTCTTTTGTTGGACTTCTGTTCTAGTCATGGTTTGTTCATCACAAACACCATGTTCCAACATGAGGGTGTCCATAAGTGCACTTGGCACCAGGTGGACCTGGGTCGTAGATCGATGACTGACTTTGTAGTGAGAGTTTGGTTCTCATTGCTGGTAACAAGTCAGACCCTTCAGGGTGGGAGTTGGACTCTGCCAGACCCGTTGTCACAGATTCATAACGTTATGGACAGAACTTCTCGGTGCAGCCAGGGGGAGGAGGGAGTCCAGTTCAGAGGCCTCAGGATTCATCTCTGCTCTTTGCAGATGATGTGGTCCTGTTGGCGTCATCGTGATCTTCAGCTCTCAGTGGAGCCGTGCACAGCCGAGTGTGAAGATCAGCACCTCCAGACGTGAGGTCATGGTCCTCAGTCAGGAACGAGTGGACTGTTGACGGATGTTCACACAATGAACAGGAAGGCGTTGCTTTGTTTAATTTATATTTTACTAACACACTTGATAAACTTTACAGTGGAGGATAAAAACACACTGTTTAAAGACTTCAAGTGTTAAAACTGCTTTAAAAGTAGATGTTTACTGAGATTCATGGGGGTGGACAAAGATTTAAATAATTCTAGCTGATATATTGATCAATTATCAGCATCAGCCGTCCCCTCCCAATATTGATCGTATCAATGAGTGCCAAAATGTCCACATCAGTCAGGATCTAAAGAAGAACACGACAAAACACACTTTCTTCACCCGCCTCATTTTTACAGACGATGGATATTCTTTTTACTTTAGAACTTTAATGCATTAAATAATTTTACTTGTTTTGATTAAAGAAGCAAATAAACAACATGAAAAACTAAATAAATAAAACTTCACAGGTAAAAGAACCAGAACCTTTAAATGAGTGGAGCAGCACGAGTCAGCTGGAGGAGAACACACACCATGTGGTGTCATTTTTGTTGTTGTTTACTTGTTTGTTTTCGTACAGAGACACTGTAAACATCAGCTTTTTGTAACTTCTCTTATAAATCATAAAGGTTTGTGTAAATTAAAGTTTGTGGAATTAAATATAAACCGTTACAATCATTAATACAACTGTGGAAAATACAACTTTGAATAATGTCGAGACTTTTTTAAAAACTGTAACAGCTGATCACATGCACTGTTTTCAGTTTTTTTAATTTGATATTTATCATTTTAACAGTTTTTACTGATTTAACTTGTTCTTTTTGGGGTTTAACTCAAACTCATCAGGGATTTTAGAAAACTGAAAATATTCCTCTAATTATTAGCAACAAACGCTGACTCAGCAGATTTCACTCTTTACAAACTGTGGAGGGAGCAGAATAATACATGTTTATTTTAGTTATAAATTTATATTTACTTGTTTTATTTATATAAACTCTGATATTTGCAACTTTAACCAAAAACATAAAAAACAGGATTTCGGGAGAAATTATTGTTTAAATTTTGTCCAGAAAAGATCAAACTTTAAACTGAATTTCTTCGTTTTGTTCTCGAACCCGACCCAAAGGACCAGAACCACATGTGGGTCTGGTTGTTGGGTCTCAGGACTTCCTGCAGAGCCCGGGACAGCTGTTCTGGTTCTGACCCGTGTGAGCGCATCAGTGTTTTATGAAGCTATGACTAAAATTACCTGTTTTTTGAATGGAGTCTGGTGGAGTCTCAGACTGAACCTAGACCCAAACCACCGACACCGGCGCCGCGGTTGTGCGTCCGAGACCACGTCACCACCGAACCACACAGCTGTGTCAGAGGTTCGGTGACCCGGTTCGGATGCGAAACAAAAATGTAAAGAAGGAGGTGGTTAGCAGATAAATGTTACCGGGAGGCTAAAGGACGCTGCAGGATGACGTCACGACTCACTAACCAGAACCGAACCGGTGAAGATGACACAGAAACAAAAACCACTAAAGAAACATGGAAACCACAACAAATTTAACGAAAAACATGCTCACCTGCAAACAACTCTTTCTTTTTCTTTTCTTTCTTCTTCTTCTTCTTCTTCTTCTTCTTCTTCTTCTTTTTTTTTTTTTTTTAAATCTTCTTCTTCTTCTTCTTCTTCTTCTTCTTCTTCTTCTTCTTGAGTATGTTGGCGGTCGGCTGCATTACCGCCACCTGCTGGTGTGGTGTTCATCACAGGTTTTGTGTGTATATAATGTAAAATATGGTCAAATTCTGTTAATCAATTTTTTTAAATTATGTAATTATAGTTTGTATATGTTCACTCCTTTAGTTATTTTTCAATGAGTCTGACATGTTAAAAATATATTTTCAAATTCTCTTATATTTCCGCTCTTCATGTCTCTAAACTTCTAACATTCTCTGTCGTTCTGTCATTTTCTGTCACATGTCCTCATATTATTTTTCTGTATTTTAAAATATATAATGAAGTTCTTTGTGTCCAACTCTTAGTTGTGTTATTAATATTTCCTCTTTTTTCTCTCATCCATCCCCTGACAGTGACACACCATCATCTTTACCTGATTTTTTTTATTTCCATGTTGCGTGGGTCACTGGTCCAGCAGTCACTGTGCAAGAGGTGGGGACACTCTGGACAGGTCTCGAGTCCATCACAGAGACACTCTGGACATGTCTCCAGTCCATCACAGAGACACTCTGGACAGGTCTCCAGTCCATCACAGAGACACTCTGGACAGGTCTCCAGTCCATCACAGAGACACTGGACAGGTCTCCAGTCCATCACAGAGACACTCTGGACAGGTCTCCAGTCCATCACAGAGACACTCTGGACATGTCTCCAGTCCATCACAGAGACACTCTGGACAGGTCTCCAGTCCATCATGAGGACACATAAAAACAAAGGACACCATTAACATTTAGGGACAGTTTAGTTATGAAAGAGCCGAACAGTTTTAGTTTGTGAGAAGAAACTGGAGACAAAACAACAAACAAAACAAAAAATAACATTAAAATAAATTAAAAATTTAAAAAACTCCACACAGAACGGGCCCAGGCCAGGATTCAATCCGACAACCTTCTAGCTGAGAGACAGCATCTCTAACTGAACCACTGTCCTGTCTGCCCATTTCCTTTTATCCCAGTGTGTACTGGTCCACATCTAAAGACGACAGTTAAACTGGTACAGAACAACTGGAAGGGGTCCCGTCTGCAAACAGGCTACACAGATGTTCCATTGAGGCTCTGGTCACAGGGTGAAGAACCTCATGAGGCTGAGGTGACGTCATAGAAACATCTGCTTTCCAGCTTGGAGGCTTGAAGTTCATCAGGTGTGCAGGCTCCTCTCTGTTCAGGCTGAACAACTCACACATGGTTCTAATTTAACATCCGTGACCTTTACATGAATTCCCCTGACAGTGACACATAAGTAGTTGGTCAGTAGACAGATGTTTTAGGGGGTCAGTAAACAGATGTTGTGGGGGGGGGGGTGTCTGTATGTGTCTGATCAGCTGACGGGTCTTGAGACTCTGCTGAGAGACCACCACAACCTGGACCTGATCCTGCGGCACCAGATCTGCTGAATCCGGACTGGATGTGCAACATCCGAACTTCTCCGGTTCTGTTACGTCACGGACAGACAGCTGTAGGGGGCGGGGCCTACTGACGCTCCCGCTCTCTAATTGGCGCGGTGACGTCACTCATGTCGGGTTTATCCTCCGTGTCCTTCATCATCACCACCATCAGTATCATCGACCCACGGCAGAAGGCAGCGCGCACGCGCCGTGTCTGACAGGGCTCTTCATCTTCATCCTCTTCATCCTCACCGTCATGTCTGGATCAAAGGAGGATGACCGCAAAGGCTCGGGCCAGTGGCACGAGTTCTTCTGCAACCCGCGCACACACGAGCTGCTGGGCCGCACGGCCACGAGTTGGGGTGAGTGCGCGCGCGCTTAAGTGTTTGACCTTTAGTGAAAGGAGAGCTTGAGATCGATCTGCTTACTGATGAAGCAGCTGATCAACAGCTGATTGATCAACAGCTGATTGATCAACAGCTGATTGATCAACAGCTGATCAACTGATGAGTGAGGATCGATCGCTCCTCTGAGGCTGCTGTCAATCATCTCCTGTGGCTGATCAAAAATCTGATCATTAGTTTTATTGATACGTCAGAGTCACCTGATCAAACAACCTCCAGATTCCAATCAGAAAAAAAACATTTAAAACATTAAAACATTAACTTCATGGTTTTTATTGATAATTAAATATTTTATATTGATTTATTTCTGAAACGGCCTCAGTGTCTGTGTGGAGCTCAGGGCTTGATCCAGATGTTTTCAGAGCATGTTGGACTGTCAAAATAAAAGCCCTAAGAGGAAAGAGAAACATGATGTGACCCAAACATCTGCTGACCCTCAGGAGGGAGGGCAGGGAGGTCAATCTGCCTGTGAGTTAACCAGGTTGAGTCTGGACCTCTGGACCAGGACCTACTGAAACATTTAATCTTTTATCCAAGACTTCTTCAGTCTGTGAAGGAAGGGTTAGGGTTAGGGTCAACGAGAACCCGTCCAGAGGTTCATCTGGATTATTGAGCATCAGGACAATCTGCCTGTGAGTTCAGCCTCAGAGCTTCTCGTGCTCTTCACAGTTTGGGACTCCAGACTTCAGGTTGGAACGTTTCAAGCTGCTCCATCTGGATCGTTTTGAACTTCATGGATGTTCTTGTGTTCCAGAATAAAGACTGATTTGTTTTTGCTGATGAAAAGTGTCTTTTAATATTTCTGAACGTGACGCTGGTCTTGCTGTCGACTATCAGGTTACACTGGATCTCTGGTCAGGGATAATCCAGCTACCTTCTGGAGAGTATCTCCCATCATGCACTGGGGCTAGATGGTTGTTACAGTCACTATAGGACACACACACAGACTAAAAAGCGTTTGTTAATCTGGATTAAATACGACAGATGATTTTGATTGGACCGTAATCTGAATAGTTCTGGTGGAAGTGATGTATTTGTGAGGACATTGGTCCTTTAAAGGGACAGTACAACATTTTACTGCGTCAGATGGAGGTCACTTTTATGATGTGGTCACATGACCAGAGTGAGCAGACTCACAACCAGGATGACGCATCAGGACACATCTGGAAAATAAAAACAACAGAAGAACAATAAAGTAACACATCTAGACAATAAAAACAAGAACAACAGAAGAACAATAAAGTAAAACATCTGGACAATAAATACAACAAACAAAAGAACACAATTAAGTAAACATCTGGACAACAACAACAGAGACAACAGAAGAACACAAAGTAACACATCTGGACAATAAAAAATACAACAACAGAAGAACAATAAAGTAACACATCTGGACAGTAAAAATAACAACAACAGAAGAACACAATAAAGTAACACATCTGGACAATAAAAACAACAACAACAGAAGAACAATAAAGTAACACATCTGGACAGTAAAAACAAATATAACAGAAAAACACAATAAAGTAACACATCTGGACAATAAAAACAAATACAACAGAAGAACACAATAAAGTAACACATCTGGACAATAAAAACAACAACAGAAGAACACAATAAAGTAACACATCTGGACAATAAAAACTAATACAACAGAAGAGCACAATAAAGTAACACATCTGGACAATAAAAACAACAACATAAGAACACAATAAAGTAACACATCTGGTCAATAAAAACAACAACAACAGAAGAACAATAAAGTAACACATCTGGACAATAAAAACAAATACAACAGAAGAACAATAAAGTAACACATCTGGACAATAAAAACAACAACAGAAGAACAATAAAGTAACACATCTGGACAATAAAAACAACAACAACAGAATAACAATAAAGTAACACATCTGGACACAAATATAACAGAAGAACACAATAAAGTAACACATCTGGACAATAAAAACAACAATAACAGAAGAACAATAAAGTCACACATCTGGACACAAATATAACAGAAGAACACAATAAAGTAACACATCTGGACAATAAAAACAAATACAACGGAAGAACACAATAAAGTAACACATCTGGACAATAAAAACAAATATAACAGAGTAACACATCTGGACAATAAGAATAACAACAACAGAAGAACAATAAAGTAACACATCTGGACAATAAGAATAACAACAACAGAAGAACAATAAAGTAACACATCTGGACAATAAAAACAAATACAACGGAAGAACACAATAAAGTAACACATCTGGACAATAA
>JARVGV010057544.1:0-11769 GCA_031762435.1 Hypsolebias longignatus | reverse complement strand
CACTTCATCCAGATCTTTCCAAAATGTATCTTTCTCCTCCCCATCACATCCAACCTGTGGAGCATAACCACTGACAACATTTAGCATCAGACCTTCTACTTCTGCCTTCAGGCACATCACCCTATCTGACACTCTTCTCACCTCTACTACTTTGTACATTACTTCATTATTTGACAACTCCTCCTTCAGGATCCCCCCTACTCTATTTCTCTTTCTATCCACACCATTGTAAAACAGTTTAAACCCTGCTCCAATGCTGCGAGCCTTGCTGTCCTTCCATTTGGTCTCTTAGACACATAAAACGTCTACCTTCCTTCTCTGCATCATGTCAGCTAGCTTTATACCTTTGCCTGTAATTGTCCCCACATTTAGATTTGCCACCCTCAGTCCCATTTGACTTTCCTCTTCTCCCTGTGTCTCCTGACATGTTTTACCTCCTCATGGTCTTTGACTGCTTCAACAGAACAAACAAATTATTATGTGCTGCCATTTTTTCTTCTTTCAGAAACAAACAACAGAATTGGATTGGAAACTGTGATGAAGTCAAGATTCAATGTAATATGCTGGCTTCCTTAGATATATGACTTGTACTAATTATCTTTTATGTATATGAATGTTTTTATACAGTGCCCCAAGACAACTTCTGTTGTGGCTTGGTGCTATATGAATAAACTGAATCGAATTGAACTGAATTGAACTGGATGGAGTGTTTTTAATAACCTAGAGTTTGGAATAACTGAACGAGTTGTGTTGGTGCTGCAGGCTGCAGGCTCTGATTGAGTGCAGCCCCCTGAAAGAAGCTGATGCAGCATTAAAACAAGACATTTTATATAAAAGGTAGAACAGCAAGTGATAAACTTCAACACACTTCTTCCACAAGCCGTCTGACTGCCAAAAGAGAGGAAAAAAAAACCTCTCCAACTCCACCCAACTCCCATTTCAAAACTGTCAACTTCTACAGGGACATGATCTGTCAATAAGTCCAACATATTACACTTTTATTAAATAATGTCTACTGTTAAATACAATTAAGTTACTGAAGATCAACAACATGGCTGTTCAATGAGTCAAAAGAGGAACCAAATACAGTGAGAATTTATGGTGAATTTAGTTTGAACAGAAGAACAGAGGGATTTTATTTATCCTCGTCTAAAGCAGTGCAGAGTAATGGATCCTGGAGAGCAAAGGGAGCAGTTTTAACCACCACCAGGAGCAATGGAGAAGCCAGGGGTGGTCCATGCTGACCTTGAAAACCACAGAATAATCTTTAGCCACCTCAGTCATTTCAGGAAACTATAATTTTAAGAAACATAAAAACTAGAAAGCATAAATTATCTAGATCACATATGTCAAACTCAAGGCCCAGGGGCCAAATATGGCCCTTGTTATCTGCCCCTCCCCCCCACCAAATGATGTGTTAAACGTAAAATACTTTTTTTTCACTTGAATTGTTTCAGTAATCTTTGATTATGTCGAAAGTGCAACAGAACGTCAAGTGAGACCAAACTTTTTTTTTTTTTTTTTTTTTTGTGGAACCTGCAACCAAGAAAGAAGTTTGGTATCTAACTTGAGTTAATGTAAATTCTGAAACTGGCCCTTAGTTTGAAAAAGGGTTTAATTTTGGCCCCTTTTGTAAATGGGTTTGACACCCTTGATCTAGATGGTTGGTTGCACCCGCTTCAAAAGTTATCAACCATTCAATGGCCGTTATTAGTTCTTATCACCCCCATAAGTAGCGTTCAGAATGCCCAGGAGGGACAGTCTGACTGCTACCTATGGGGATGATAACAACTAATAACGTCCATTTAATGGACTGATAACATCCGAAGCCGCTGTTGGTTTACATATGGAGGTTGCCATTGTGGATTTTGACATGCCAACCCAACTTTGGAGAAAGGTCACTACCTTTCATATACCTAGATGCAGCCTCACACACCAAAATGGAAGTCAGTACCTCACTTATTTTTCCAAGTTAACATGCTCACAAGACGGAGGACGGAGAGTTTGTCTCTTTTTCACTCCATGATAGGAGACAATAAAGAAAGTATTGAAACTACCAACTAGATCATGGTATTTTTGGTCACATTTTCTAAACAAGTACAGTTTAAGACTTTTTTTTGTACAAATATAAACCTTATTTCACTTTAATCTTCTCCACAACTTGACTGGTGCAAACAGTTGCACCTGACTGTCTGTATCCTTTGTTTGCGTTACACGATAATTATAAATGGATTTGTATTTTATTCAGGATCAGTTTTGCATAGTAATTAATGTGAATGTTGTTTGAGCATGTACTAAACAATGGCCTTAACAAAAATCAAAACATCCATTTATAATGCTTTTATTTTGAAAGTGCCTATCAAACCATCACAAAAATAATTTGTCTTTATCCATTAGCCTCCATAAAAACTTCAGGCCTCACTTGTCACGTACGGGCTGCTGGTGAAACCAGTGTGCAGGCAAGGACTCAGGATATAAAAATAAAGGATTTATTAACAAAACAAGATAGCTGACAGGGCAGCAAAAACAAACAGAGATGGACAGGTGATACTCAGAACAGACAGCACATCAATAGTGAACAGTAGACAATGTCAGGACAAAGACTAACACAGAGACACACTTAAATAGAGGGAACACGAATCAGACAAAGTGAAGGCACCTGCAAGTGATCACAGATGCCAGGAAACAGAGACTGAAGACGCAGGACATAAACATGACAAAAGATGGAGGTTGACACCAAAGAAACACAAACCCTATAGAGACATGAACAGAGGTTCAGGGAAATGCAGACATGAACACAACACCAAAGACAAAACCATAATTAAAAATAAATAAATAAATAAATAAACATAAGAGGGACCAGGACAGGAAACACACACTAGCAAATAAACAGAAAGGTCCATGTGGTCAACACACCATCCCAAGGCAGAGCTTGTCCAAAAAACCCTGGAGCATCTCAGGCAAGGCATAGGACCAAGGCGAGGAACCAGGATGAGGAGAGGCGTGGACCCCAGGTGCTGCAGAGACCTCTGTGAGCTTTGGCAGGGGCTGGCTCAGACTCTTCATTGGCAGGGGCTGGCTCAGACTCTTCATTGGCAGGGGCTGGCTCGGACTCTTCATCGGCAGGGGCTGGCTCGGACACTTCGTTGGCAGAGGCTGGCACGGACTATAGAGACCCCAAGCGAAGCAGGGACCCAACCGAGCTGAGACCCTCTGTAGTCGTTGAGGCGTCAACTGAGCTGAGATCCTCTGTGGTTGTCGAGGCGTCGACCAAGCTGTGGTCATTGAGGCGTCAGGGGACTCTGAAACTGGGGACTCTGGAACTGCTCATCCTTCAGGCAAGCAGAAGTTCTGGTATTCCCCCCTTGAAATTCTCCCCAGCTCTTCTGGCTGTGTGGGGGGAATTTCAAGTAGATGCGAGGGTCTGGACCCTTTATTCCCACGACCGCCCCTGTGGCGAGGGTGGTGTGAGCTGGAACCAAGAAGAGGCTGGGGCTCATCTCTGGGCTCAGTCCCTCCTTCAGAAATGGGCTCTGTAGCCACGGAGTCAGGGACTAGTTCTGAAGCAGGGGAGTCACGCTCTGGTGGAGGACTAAGACTGGTGGAGGTTGCAACAGATGGTTGGAGGAGCAGCTCCATCCAGCATTCCTCCTGCAGCACTCTGTCTAAGAGCTCCTCCATGCCAGGGAAGTCAATCAGCCCAGGGAGACACATATATTCATTAATTATATGACCCCCACCTTTCCCTCAGAATACTGGAGGTGGTTGTGTCCATATACCTCTGGATCTTGTCACAGAGTTGAAAATGGTCCTCCTCAAACAGTCCAGAAAAAAATTGCTTGCCTGCTGGGTTAATTTTTGGTCCTGGCATTCTGTCACGGTTGGGGTGCTGGTGAACCAAATGAGCAGGCAAGCAGGTGAGGACTCAGGCTATAAAAATAAAGGATTTATTAACAAAATAAGATAGCTGACAGGGCAGCACAAACAAACACGGATGGACAGGTGGTACTCACAGAACAGACAGGACATCAATGGTGAATAATAGACAAAGCCAGGACAAAGACTAACATATAGACACAGACTTAAATAGAGGGAAACACCAATCAGACTAAGTGAAGGCACCTGTTAGTGATCACAGATGCCAGGAGACAGAGACTGAAGATGCAGGACATAAACATGACAAAAGATTGGGCTAGACCCAAAGAAACACAAACCCTATAGAGACAAAAACAGAGGATCAAGGAAACAGACATGAACACAACACCAAGGACAAAACCATAACTGCTACATCACTCCTACGTCAGGAGTTATTGTTTAATTTCCAGAGTCTAGACTAACTACAAAATAATAGAGATATGATGATGTAACATCATTCCCCCTCTTTAATCTGATGGTTAAGTTTAGTTTACTATATAATATTTTAATTTTAAAAAGCACTGCACCATTTCACGTTTGGCAATCTGTGTAGAAAGCAGAGCAGTAAGGGCTCTTTTAGTTTCCAAATGAAAGTAAGTTGGGTAACTGAACACAGGCTGGAGCCAGTTATAAAAAGAGTTTTTCCATTAAACGGATCCCCAAATGTACTAAAACAATGTAATATGATAGGCTGGTGCATCCGCCCCTCCTCATCACCCAACACCATCCACATTAGTCTAAGTGCCTTGATCATCCGTGTGGAAACCCTGTGGGAGAACAGGGGTGGGAGGTGTTGTTGCTGAAAGGTGTGGTTGCACACTTGCATCATGTGAGACCCCCATTTCATGGCTGACTAAGCTGATGTAAAATAATAGGGAGGCCAGGGAAATGAAGTGACATAGACAATAACTTTCATTATGTGTCTGTAACCTTGTCCAATTAGCTAATTAATTTTCTACTGGTAATCATGGAGTGCTATGTGCTGGACCACAGAGGAAGACCTCAGGTAATCACTTTCCACTGACTTCCAACAGTGGAACAGAGAGGGACAAAACTCAGCAGACCTTAGGTGAGACGGTTTGCTTTTGCAGAGTCAGATTTGTCAATCTGTTCTAACATATAACTTCAAGCCCAATCCGTTATAAAATATAACTTCAAGCCAGCTGCTGTATGTTTTTTTTTTTTTCTCTACACCCTATGAGCTGTGAAATGTTTTAACTTTTAGGGCTTTTATGTTTTAATTTTATATGTTGTGGGTCAGGGCAAAAGATAAAAGTTTAACCTTCCAAATGTTAATATAAACTCCCATTTAGCAGCACTGTGGGGTTTCCCTCTGTAAAATGCCCATTTAACTGACCTCTCCTCCTGTTCATGAAATGGTTTCAGGATTATTTAAAAAAAAAAAGTAATGTAATCATGGGAGCAGCAGCCGTTCATTATCTGTCCTACAGAAAGCAAGCACGGCAGAACTGATCAATTAGCTTATTTTATTTAATAATGCTGTGGGTTTATGCCAAACACTTCAAATGAGAGAATGAATAATAGATCACAGCACCAAATCTAAAAATGGGCTAACAGAGCAGAAAGCCCCCCATCAGTTCTTCTCCTCACATCACTGCTGGTACCAAACAGTGGGCTGCTAAGTGCTCTGCTGCTCTTTGTTAACTTAACATTTCTGGAGCCTATTATAGCATTATTGTATTCCCAATGTCATTACAGCAATTTTTTTATCCTCTTCAAAACACAATGAAACCTAAGACTGTAACTCCTGCTTTGTGCCTGCTGAATACTTTTAACAACATTATGCACCGTTAGGAAGCCCGTGAGGTTCAATAGTTCAGAGAGGACAGCATTTCAGCACCACCCAGTGGCAGCCCCTGAAACAAGCCCCAGTTTGTTGATGGGGTTTATACCGCATCCCATACAGATGATGTGGAACAAGGCAGTCCCAGGCACCTCTGCTCCTGTTGGTAGCTCAGAATATGGCTCAGGAACTAAAACCGTCTTTCCTCCAGGGATCTCCATCAGAAACAGCAGGGGGCAAGCAACAACGTATTCATCCCCTCACTATGTTTTACTTTCAGACGCATTAGGGAAACAGCACAATGGCTCATAAGCCACATGGTTTGGTATGAAACTGTCATTAGAAAAATGAGTGTAAGAAAAAGCAATGAGCAAAAGAAATAATAGCAGAAGTCAATATCATTTCCTGGTAGCTTGATGTGTGTAATATTTCTCCAGGCTATATCATCAGACCAGAAGTACTTTTCTGAAAATTGTATTAGATTTTACACAGTCCTAGTACCGTAAATGTTTTATTTTTGAAAGGAAATATAATGTTACTGCAACTTGTTAAGACATAATGCCAAACATCATCCTGATTTGTCTGGATAATGTTCCAACAAAATGTAATTTCTCATCTGTGAACCCTCAAACATTCTGCCAGCTCTTTCGCTTTCTGTGTTGTTCATACTTGTCTTGTTTCTTTGCAGTTACACAACTTTGTAAAGGCAATTAAGTCATTATGAAACACGTTACATTCCACTTTATGTCCCATTTCTTTTTAAAGTGTGCAAAAAGAAAAAAAAAGATATACTGTATATTCAACCTTTATTTATACAGATTTGTCTGACTGAGCCTCGGGGGCTCATTTACAAGAGAGACCTGAATGATGACAACAGTAGACAACAATGACAACAGTGGACAATCATTAAAAAAGGCATATAAATTGAAAAATAAATTGAAGAAAATTATATTTTTAAAAAATGCAGCCACAATATGAAGTGATATAAAATACTAGAAACATTAATACAAAGTACAAAAAAACTGCATTCTATCTGAAAGGATAATAATAAATTATCCTAACATTTTGTGCGACGCTCGGACAGTGTTTCCTTAAGCAGACACTGTCAAAAAGAAAGAGACTCCTTAACTATGAAGTTTTATTTTGGGATTAAAGCTCAGTGTACCACAGGGAAAAGAGAACACAGTCATGATGAAAAAGACTGTCCTAGATTTACAGAGAAAGAAGGGGGCTGGGTGTGGGGGGAAGATTAAAAGATACATTTTGACTGAGGTATTCTGACTCAGACAAAGTCTCCCACTGCTTTCATGATCTAAACTTTTTCTATCCACAGGCTGAAAATCAGGGTACAGAAATAAACATCTACATCCATTCACTTACAAATAAATAAATAAATAAATAAATAAATAAATAAATAAATAAATAAATAAATAAATAAATAAATAAAAAGAAACCTTAAGCATTAAGAAAAAAAGGTCCAGTTTGGACATGAACTGCACATGCAGCAGTGTGTGAATGATTTGATTTTCAACAATATGGTATGTTACCGGAGGTCATAAATGGCAGTGTCAAGATGGAGAAAAACTTGTCAGGCAGTTGCTGTAGAGTACATCAGTCAGTCAACACAGATAGTACTCAGATGTAGACTGTCTCGTAGACACATAAGATAATACCAGCACTTGACAAAGTTGATAGAATGTGGATGTGAATGGGTAAGTACTGTATACGTTTTTTATTTTATTTTATTTTTTCTGGCTGATTTGTTCTTGTTGCCACAGAAAACTAAGTTGCATAAAGACGACAATTATTTTTACGCCTGATGCCCTTCCTGACGCAACCACAGATCACAGAGCTACCACAGCCTTGTGTGTGTGGCCCACACACAGAGCACTGAATCACTTTGCAGTGATTCAATGGACCAACTCTCCTCTCAACATCAGTTACTTCCAAACTAAGGACAAATCAAAAAGCTGCAAATTGAATGTAACTTGTAACACAACACTTTATAGAAATGTAGTGTAGTAGAAAGTACAGATACTTCATGTAAAATGTAGTGGAGTAAAAGTAAAAGTATACCCACATTTAATTCTACTTAAGTGAAGTACAAATACATAAAAAATGTACTTAAGTACAGTAACAAAGTATTTGTACTTAGCTACATCCCACCACTGCTGTTCCAAAAACCAGGCAGCAGCTCAGAGGAGATCAAGCATTTTCAATCATGGGCCCCTAAATTTTGGAACAATCTGCCCCCCAACATTAGGCAGGCCACCTCCTAATCTTCAAATCTCTGCTAAAAACATCTGTGTTCTCTGGCATTTCACACAGTGTGAGTTGAATAAATAACTGAAGCACTTTGGTAATCGGGCCTGCTGAACCAGTTCTTCATAAAGTCCCAGATAAAAAAAAAGCAGACTTTGTGATGTAACATGTACACACTCACACACGCATGCACACACAGTTCTCAGGACATAATAAAACAAATCAAGTCTTAACAGTTTACATGAAAAAGCATGCAGCTGTGTCTACACAATGCCAAAGTGGAAAGACATCAGCAATGACCTCAGAGAAACAACTAATGCTCTCAATCACTCTGGGAAAGGTCAAAGGTCATTTCCAAACAACTCCGGGTACTTCTTTCTACAGTGAGGAAAGAAAATTCACAAATGGAAAACATTTAAAACAGCTGATAATCTTCTCAGAGATGGAAATCTTGGGCAAATTCACCCCAAGGTCAGACTGTGCAATGAATAAAACAGACCAGTGGCTCCCACAGATGGTGTTGGAAACTCACTGTGGATCACGAAGCAACAAGAGAGAGTCCCCAGATGATTTCCAGAAATCAAAGTACATGTAAAAAAATCCTGATGTAATATTTTTAGCAAAAATAATAATAATAATAATAGTAAACTAATATTAATAAAAACAGTACCATAGTTGTTAAGGCTTGTATTGTTATGTGTTTGTTAAACTGGGTTATTTGTATACTTCTGCCAATTGAAGCTGGTGATATTTGGGGGCACAGGCCTCCACAACCTTTTGAAAAAGGTTGACCAGACTAGATTTTATATGGAAATTTTGCCTGTAGGCTACATTATGCTATCTATTACATTTAAATTAACAATTCATCCATTCAGGACCTCGTGAACAAAATGTCAATAATAAAATGAACCAATGTTCAGAGAAAATTCTAAAATAAAAACAAACAAATAAATAAAATCCAAGAGTTGTGTTTCAGAGTCTACAGGTTGGATTTCTGAGATTTCTTTTAGAGGGAACAAACAGAACCTTCCAGTCGTCTGCAGGTCATTTCACAGAAACTGAATCCGCCCACATATTTCCTCTATCTGTCTTTGTGCTTTCTGAGACACTGCAGGTACATCTCTCATCTCTCAGGTTATCTGAAGTGTAGATGAAGGAAGACAGAGAAGGAGCAGCGACTCTTGTCACCTGTGGCTGAAGAGTCCGTCTACACCTGAACTGAATTAATATTTTGTTCAAAACAGGACAGTGAGACTGGAACATGAAGGTAAGAACAGCTCTTTTCTTTCTGATATTTGAGGTTCCTGAAAAGTGACAGAGAATGTCACTGTTTCTACAGTGAAATAGCAGAACTGGACCTAAAACCTTCAATCTCGACCTTTTGTTAAACGTTGCATCGCAGCTTTTCTCCTCATGGGCCAAAAGAATCCCTCCAAACATAAATTAATCTCAAATAATTTTTACTGGTGTCAAGGATTACCACATCAGAAACAGTAAGT
Source organism: Hypsolebias longignatus (assembly GCA_031762435.1). Lineage (NCBI taxonomy): Eukaryota > Metazoa > Chordata > Actinopteri > Cyprinodontiformes > Rivulidae > Hypsolebias > Hypsolebias longignatus. Next base: position 2,289 of record JARVGV010057544.1, on the reverse strand, counting down.
TATAGAAATATAATTAAATCTGATCACTTTTGAATGATCCTTAATTAAATTATTAGTTTTAACCACAGAGCAAAGGTACAGTGGGATGCAAAAATACTCACCTCCCAGTCATCTTTTTAATTTGTTAGCTTATAAAAGTGGAATTCATTACATTTGTGTCACCTTCACAATAATGAAGTTAAATGGGGGTATGGGTGGGCGATATGGCTCAAATATAATATTGTGATATTTCAGAGCATTCTGACGATAATGTAATGTTCATTCACTGTAGCACTTTGAGATCCGTTGTGTATGTAAAGTGCATTATAAATAAAAGTTATTATTATTATAAGGATAAATGTTGTGATATAACAAAAACAATCAAATTTATTCTTTTGATAAAATTAACTTAAATGTTGCTTTGCAGTACAGTATTATATAAAAACAAAAAAAGGGTTAATTTTACTGCATTTACTTTATTTGGTAAATATTCAGTATCCAAGTTAAAAAAAAAAAGATCCTTCTGATATTTAGATTGAAAAAGTCTGCACAAAATATACATCAACAAAATCCAACAGAAAAACTAAAGTGCAGGCGCAGTTCCTAAAATAACTAAATTAAATGAAGCTTAACATCTGTTGAGCATAAATGTAACATACAACAAAATATATGTTGCCTTTAAATGAGCTAATTGTTTGTTTTAAACTAGTATTTTGCACAGCTAATTACCGTTATGTCAGTACCAACAGGTGTGTGTGTGTGTGTGGGGGGGGGGGGGTGCGCAGTTTGGTTCTGAAAATAAAAATCTGAAACAAGTAAGTATCTTCAGGTCTGTCTCCATAATCTTGGTCCAGGAACCCCTTAGAGTTTTAATCCCTGCTGATGGTAAACATGCCCACAGCATGATGCTGCCACCGCCATGCTTCAATGTGGAGATGGTGTCCTCACCATGTAGACGTAGATTTTTCTTCTGGCGTGATGTTGTCCACGATGGACAAAAAGTTCTGTTTCAGTCTCATCTGACCACGGCATCTTGGGTATGCTTTAAGACAACATCTGAACAGTCGTCGTCGTTGTCGTCTTCTTCTTTTTCACCAGACTCACCTCACCATCTGATAGGAGTTCCTCAGTGTGACCTCATCAGAAGTAATTAGTACTTTCAGGAGGATTAATCCTCACAAAGCAACTGGCCCAGATAACGTCCCGGGGAGGGTGCTGAGAGACTGTGCCGATCAGCTCTGCAATGTGCTGGCCGACATCTTTAACTTCTCACTGGCAACAATTCCCACCTGCCTGAAGACCGCCACCATCCTCCCAGTCCCAAAGAGTTCTACAGTGACTGGTCTGAATGAACATCGGCCAGTAGTCCTCACCCCGATAGTCGCTAAATGCTTCGAAAAACTGTTCATGACCCACATCAAAACAAGCATCAGCATCAGTACACATACTGCGAGAATCAATGAAACAATCCAAACTTGTTTTAATTGGCCAGGAGGTCGTGCTCTGAAATAGAAAGTTTAGACAATTATTGTTAAAACTACAAAGAAAATCGGTTTCTCATGTAAGTATCGGCTGATCTCCCACAACCAAGGAGATCGTGACCCATTTATTGATGCACCACTAGTTGAAAACCCTTCATGTGGCAGCATTTTTAGCTAAACACACCAATCTACAGTTTGGATCAACTAGTTTATGAAATGACAATAACACTTAGGAACAATTGTTTTTCAGGACCAAGATGGCTCCCCAGAAGCTGCAGATCCTCCTGCGGTTCCTCCTCGAATTGACCACAGTAACTCTCAGATAGAGATGTCGAACTCAACGGTAAGAAAATCCCTCAGAGTTTATGAACCATTCTCACACTCAGCACTTCAGGCATTCGTTTCCTGCTTGTAGTTCTACATAATAAGCATGAAGAAACTGATTTGTTGCGTAAAAACCAAAACCTGTTAAACCTCTAAGGCCAACTTTAGTTATATAACGCATGTACAGTGTTCAGTCTGACCACATGTAACTAAAACATACAGTCAAAACCTTTAAAGGCAGATTTACCGGAATTTATGAACAACTAAAGATCACTAAAAACTTTAAAAAGTAATGATGGGATTCACAACCAGACTGAAATGCTTCATTGACATTATTTGTGTTCAGAAAAGTTTGAAGTTGTTTAAATCTTTTTTTTCAACGCTATGAATTAACATAAAAAGAGATCCTCCTAAAAGTAAAAAATTACTTCAGCCTTTATTTAGGCAGGTTAATCTCATTGAGCCTCGAGGACTCATTTACAAGAGAGACCTGGCTACAAACTAA
>JARVGV010057530.1:0-11773 GCA_031762435.1 Hypsolebias longignatus | reverse complement strand
ACTGGGACCCTGTGTACATAATTTCATTTCATCACATGTACCACATGTGGTGCAAATGACAATAAAGACTCTCTGATGCTCTGATGCATGTGTTCAGTTTTGTTTCAGGTTACACTGTGGGGACCAATTTTGCGGTGGCAATTGGCCTGATCCGGATGATGATTTGTATTTTCTGTGTTAATAAGTGTTCATTCCATTACTTATTGTTTACAGCCCCTTTCTGTTTGCTCTTAGTTGTTGATGTGGTCGGGCTGAGAGTTTTTTGTCTTAACGTCCCAGGTTTATATCTCTATTGTTCTGTTTTTGCCGTTACTGGGGTTCGGTGGCAGTATTGGTGTGGCGACAGTGTCTTCCTTATCCGCGCGCTGTGATTCCTGAGTTTGGGGTTGTCTCACTGCGTCTGGTGTTCTAGAGGTTTTCTTTAGGTTTTTGGTGTTGGGTGAGATGCCGCTCCCATATGGCTCCTCCGGCCAGTAACCTCAGCCACTGGAGTCCTTTCTTTTTCTTTGCTTCTCTTTTGTAATAAACTTTGTTTTAAGAGAAGTTTTAAAAGAACTGATAATAAATTATTTTGTTATGCTGAGAAGTTGTTCCAGATGTTTCCATTTTTGCACAATCGAATCTGTGTGTGTGCCTTAAACAAAAAAGGTAATACTGTATTCCCTGGGTGGCGTTGTTGAGCAACTTATTAATTAAAGTTAAAAATCTTCAAGATCTGAGACCATTCGATCTTGCCACACAATATAAACTCCCAAACGTTGCTCAGTTATAAAACCTTGTGTCATGATTTGTGTGTTTAGTGTTTAATGTTTTTAATTTTCATGTTTTTCTTTTATGTATGGTTTCAGTGTTTTTTTTATGTGTGTTGCTTCTTTCTTGTGCCTCCTCTTGTAGGGATTGTGGTCTGTTCCTGGTGTCCAGCCCCATCTTGTGTTGTGTGTTTGTATCTTGTGTTCTCCTGATCCTCAGTGTCTGTTTTCTACAGGTTTTGTGTTCTCCTAGTGTCTGCCTCCATCTGGTGTTGTGTCTCTGTTCCTGCACTCCCTGGTTTATCATTTCCCCTGATGTGTTTCAGCTGCGTGTCCTCACAGGTGTTAGTCACTGTATATAAGTCTGTCTCTTAGTCCTGAATGCTGTCCACTGGTGATGTTCTGTCTGTGCCTTATGATTCATGTAAGTCTTGCTGCCCCGACAGCCTTTTGTTTTTGTAAATAATTTCTTTATTCAATATTCCCCCTGAGTCTTGGACTGCCTGCCTGCACCATGGGGTTTACCTGCACCTGTCCCCTGTTATGACACCTCTGGGTTTCCCTGAGTCTCCAGTTTTCCCAGTACAGTATTTTTCCAGACAGTCTCTGTTCTTTAGTCCTGTTTCTCCCACTTGGATCTGTTCTCCATTCCCATTAGTCTCAGCTGCAGCACCAGCCTTTTTGACATTGTGTGTGCTTCATTTCATGTCCAGTTCTCCTCTCTTTACTTGAGGTTTGTACTGTTAAAAAAAAAAAAAAAGGATGCCATGCCAACGTTTTCTCTTATTTCTTACATAAATCATTTAGTTTTTTTTTTTTTTTAATTAAGCTTGTTGTGCCGGTGTGTATTCTTGGGTCCAACTCTCCACAGACGTTGACGTCAATGACAAACATTTTTTAAGCTTTGGTCACTGAGAGATTCAGGAAATTTCACGTGTTTCAGGCAAATAGTGCAACAAGCTGAAGTGACTTCAAGCATGTCGCTATTGTGTTTTCAGAATATGCTGACGGGACACATTACACACCCCCTAATAAAAAGGGATTGTTTTGTGGAGGCCCTGTTGATTAGTTTCAGGTCTTCTCCTAATGCAGACATTCCTTATGAACACTGGTTCTTCAGGTTTCAAACAAAAGGACTTGTTGCTCTTCATCCAGACTCAACAGTCGTGGTCAGCTCAGCTCAAACCAGCAGGATGAGGCCAACAAATAACCACGAGAAGCCTTTTCAGAAAAAGGTGATTAATGAACATCATTGGTTGATCTGATGCAACCACAGGTTACTGAGCTACCACAGCCCTCTGTGTGGAGGAGAGAGCTGCCATCTATGGTGCCCGGGGGTGCAAATGGTGGGTTAAGGGCCTTGCTCAAGGGCCCAGAGCGAGGCAAATGAGGGTGGAGGCAGGTGTGGGTTTTTCACGTCTTCCACCCACATTATGATGTTACAGTCGCCAGAAACTTTCCGGTAACAGGTTCATTCCTCTAACTTCTGCGCCACCACTCCCTTTGGCCATAACAATTATGAATGTGTAAAAATAAATAGAATTATTTTATCATTTGATTTTATTTTTCCAATGTGTGTAAAACAATTTTACTTTTTACAAACTTGTTCAATGAACATTAAAATAATGTGTTGCAACAAAAACCTCAGGACACAGAACCCTATCAAAATATCTTGTATTTATTTCAGTTTTACATAAAATAAAAAAATTTTTAAATAAATTTTTAAAAAAAAATCACATTGGCAAGACAAAAAAAAATGCTAACACTTACTAGCACCCATCGTCACTCAAACCTAAACATCAGTGAGTAAAAAGTACTGAGTAAAATGTTCACTCCTGCATAACACTTATAAAATGTCAAAGTAACAACAACAAAGTACAATGTAATAAAAAAATACAGGAAAAAGTACATATAGTATTGCATCAGTGAAGTGCCCAAGTTAAGACAATTTTGTCATTATACAAAATTACTTTTTTACTTTGTGCATTTTTTTTTTATCTGTTTTTAATTTTTTTTTTTTTTTTTTTTAATATATATGTGTGTGTGTCTCATTCTTTACAAAATAACAATTTGGTTGCAAGTTTTTCAGTTTGTGTAACTTTGCAATATTTTTCACATTGTGGATGTCTTGATCTAAATAAAACTGACCAAACATATCATAAGGCAGTGAAATCTGATTTACATCATCAGTACGAGGTAAACTTGATTTTTATGTTGTGAAAGTTGGTTCAATTGTCCACACAAGTACTTTTAACATTTCTATTTTTTCAATCCACGTTTGGTTATTTTACTTTTCACTCAAAAATATGAAGCTACAAAATACTGAAACATATAGGCCTACATGAAGAGAAAATACTTAATTTTTAACTATAAAATGTTCAGGATTTCTCAAAATCTCAGGTGTTTTGCAAATCTGCAGAATTTTAAAACTGATACATGGAGAACAAGTGTACATAAACTGATTGATATTTAGAAGTTCATTAGCACCGTTTAAGAGTTTATAGAAAAGTTAGGCACTTTTGGCAAACTTTATTGATTTACTATCACTTCAAGAATATTAAAAGAATAGTGTTTAATCTGTTCTATACCTTTCTGTGTCTCCATTGGCTCAACTTAGCAGTTTTCTCACATAAATTTTAGAGAATGGCATGAGAATGAGGTACACTGTAAAAAAAAATAAACCTCAAACCTGAGGAGGTAGAACATTCATCCCTGTTGAATCCCTGAACTTTTGGGGTTTTACTAACACTCTTTCTGCTCCTATGGCTTTCACCTCATTAAATATTTTCTCTAGTTCTACAGAATTAGTAAGTAGAAATACTTTTTAAAGCTTAATTAAACCGGTTGGAAAATATGACTTAATCACAAAACATTATTTATCCTATGTCTACAAAACTTGATGCATCAAAAGAAAGAAGTACAAAGTATTAAAGGTAATGGTTAAATGGAAGAAATGTAACCCTTAAAAGTTGTTTTATATACAAACTTGCACACTCCAAACACTTTTTCAGATGACTTTTTGAGATACCATAAATCACCTCTTTTTCAGATTTGAAATTCAGAACTTTCATTAAAATGTGAAATTAGGCACAAAAAACATGTTTGCTGCTTAATAAAGAAGATAAACTCCAAACAATGAATACATTAGTCCCTCATTTATCACGGGGGTTACATTCCAGACAACCCCGGATATATGAAAATCTGCCAAGTAGGTACATTACATTTATTTTAGTACAGGTGGTCACCGATTTACGGCGCCATCGACTTACGGCGTTCCGTACTTACGGCGGCGCCCCCAGTGACGTCATCACACCTTATGTTGCCTTTTTTATGCAGCATTTTGTTTTTTCGGGGGGGTTTTAGTGTATTTTGTTTGCTAACTGCTTGGAAACACATTAAAACGCCGTTCTAAGTGCGCAGTTGTTTTACATTGAAAAAAAAAAAACGTGTTTAAAAAGACGTTGCGGCCGCCGAGTGGTTTCAGTTGAGTTTCAGTTTCGATTTACGGCCGAAAATGCGGACTTGCGGCGCCATGTGTGTTCGGCTTCGACCTACGGCAGAATCGAGCTACGAACGGTCCTTAGGTCCGGAACCTGTTCGTAATTCGGTGACTACCTGTATATATATATATACACAGTATATATATATATATATATTTTTTTTTAAGGCTTTTTAAAACCTTCCTACACTCTTGCAATGTTCATAATGTTCTAAATGCTCTAAAAGAGCAGACAGATGCTATGGTTACTGAGCCAATCAGTGTGGCCCAAGGGCGGACTGGCTATCAGGAGCACCGGAACATGTCCTGGTGGCCTGGCCCCCTCAGTGATCGCTGAGGGGGATTAAAGGCTCTGTTCAGGCCCCGCTTGATTATTTTAAATAAACAATCCATGCCGCTCGTGCAACTCACTCAGGTATAAGACAGCATCCCCCCCACCTTTTCTTTTTCCAAGGTTGTCTGTCACAGCAGAGCAGACACACAGACGCACTCCTGCTTAAGATTGTATATTATGTTCGTGCTGCTGTTCGACGTATTTTCTTTATTGTTTTATACTATTAGTGCTTAGCATATTTTTTTTTCTTAGTTCATATCTTAGATCTTATAACTGTTTATTTTTTCTTTTTTACATTTTATTGTTGGATGTAACAGGGACCCTGTTTACATAATTTCGTTCCACCACACGTACCACATGTGGTGCGTATAAAGACACTAACTCTATTAACTGGGTTTTGACTGGTAGGGACTAACTGGAGGGAAATTTAAAAAAATGGAGTTTCACTTGAAATCTCACTGAATTGACACACCATAGACCAGGGCTATTCAACTAAACTGCTTGGGGGGTGGAGGGGGGGGACAGTTACTGAAAGCCAAGAGCTCAGGGGCCAGACATCAAGCAGTTATTCCCGCTAAGTAATGTTATTTTATGATTTAAAATGGACTTTTATTTAAAAATGAACCCATTGGTGGGCCAAACTGAGCACACCTGTGGGCCTTATTTGGCCTCCGGGTCGCCACCTGAATAGTTTTGTCCTTGACAAACCCCCAGCAAACTTTGGACCAACATTTGTTAATAGATTACATAAAACTTCTAGCCCCCTGGAATTACAGAAACTAAGCTGAGATTGGTTCCAGTCGCCGGTGACAACGCTATTTTGAGAGAGAAGTTGTCTCGCAAAAATTTTGAACTTGTTCAAAAGTCGTGCAATGCAAAAACAAGATCCTGAGACTCACTGGAGGAAACCGAGAACCTTTGGGATTTTTGGAGACATTTTGAGACAACCTGCCTTTTTTTTTAGTTTGGATCATGTATCAAACAGTTTGTTGTAAAGGTTTCAATAGATCTGTTGTATTGAACATTCTACAAATGCAAATCGTTTTATAAAAATAACAAAACAGCTGACTGCTATGGTGAAAGTCGTGTTTAACACTTTCATCCGAATCAGTAAAAACAGTGATTTAATCTTGGCTCGTAGTTTCACTCATTTAGCAGCGACTCATTGTCTTCAGAGAAATTCAGCAGAACACCGAAACGGTTGGAAGAGGCATACTTAACTGGAGATCTGTCAATGGAGTAAAAACCAGAAATACTTCTAGAACGTAACTGGTTTGTTCCTTCTGATGCAGTACCATCATTTGTCAAAGGAGCAGACACACTCTTGGATCTTTCTCTGTTTTTCTGGGGAGCGGGTGTCGGGTTTTGTTGGGGGGCGGCTGGTTTGGACTCTTTCATTTTAGGTTCTGGGTGGTTGCTCGTGGATGAGGTTGATGGTTTCTGGTTGTTGCACTGGGGGAGCTGGTTACCTTGTTTGGACCCATATGGTGTGGATCTGGAGCCATGCGTAGATTGACCATCCTGTGGAGGTGGATTTTGTTTGGATTTAAGCTCCCTCAATTCCACATTCAGGTGACTGATCAACTGAGTTTGGTTAAAAATCCTTGACTTCAGTTCTGCATTTTCTCTTCGTAAATTTTCAACATTTTCATCAGAACTGGCCAATAGTCCTGACGGCTGTGGCTTTTGATCCTGAGCTGTGAGATACAAGAAAAATAAAATTAACACATTTCTTTCTTGCCATTTACTTATAATAGAAACCGAATTAAAAAAACTGATAGGATCTAATAATTCGTTACTTTTATCGATTATGCTTGAATTACGTTGAATTTCTACTATTTTCCACTTGAAGATACACACACACAATATGATAATATGGTTTTAGCAAAGTAAAGTCATATCTATTGTAATGGGCACTGCTCACAAACTTAAAGGGAACACTAAAATAACTCATCCTAAACCTCAATTAATTAAAGATTATCATTGACCAACTTTATTAGAAGCACAGTGGGAAGAAAATTGAGAAGAAAATAACACAAAAAGTATCAATGTAAATCAAAATTATGACACCATGGAGATCTGGATTCATACTCAATATAAAAATGGAAAATATCAAGACAGGCTGATTCAACATCAGTGAATATTCTGATGCATGCTCAATAATCCAGGTAGAAAAATCTAAAAAAGCTAAGTCTGGTCCTCTGGACATTCAAAAAATCAAAACAAAACAAAGCAAAAAAATTGTAGAAACGTTTCGTCTTTCGTCCGAAAAACTTCCTCAGTCTGAGATGTTGTATTCAGCTCAGTCTTATAAATAGCACCCTCTCACAGTGGATCAACCAGAATGTCCAGAGGACCAGACTTAGCTTTTTTAGATAAGAGTGGACATGACACACAATTGGCTCATTGATGGATGAGCAACATGAGCATTATGGAATGTTTATTTAAAATAAATAATTTGAAATAATTTAGCACCTGCTGAACATTTGTGCAGCCCACAGGTGAAGATAGAAGCTTCCTCTGCAGCCTGTCATGATCTCCTCTCTCTGCCACCCACACATTTCTGACACCCTGATATTAATAATAATAACAACAACAATGTGTTATGTAGTATCATCATTGTAAGTTCCCATACAATGGTGAAATTGGATTGTTTATTTAAAATATTACAGTATTTAGATTTTAATTGTTTACTTGCACAGAAGGTGGGAGAAGGGGAGTGAAACTTGAACTTGGACTACGCATCCCTACTTCACGGTTTTTCATTTATCGCACGGGGCATGACCCTTAAGCAGGCAGCTTGCTTTAGATAAGAAACATACATAAATCAGACATCGCCAAAGCTTTGTGACAATCATTATCTCCTGCTTGTGTGTCTGCATCACAGGACGTCACTGTTAAGAGAGGGGAGGAGTAGAAGATTGAGCAGTGTGGGTACAGTGGTAAATGAAAAAAATGAATTAGCAACCAAAAGAGGAAGGCACATCAAAGCAAGGCTTGCAAGATGAAAAACTTGATCAGTGTGAAAAGAGAAGGTAGAAAAAAATTGAAGCAGCTGGACTGTGGTGGGAACTTCAAATAAGAAAAAAAATATCAGGTCTCAAAGTAAACAGACAAAGATTGTTGAAGGGAATCGGCTGGAACGAAAGTAAGAGTCTGACCTTATCACTCCATCAGGGACCTCATTGTGTCCACATGCCTTGTTATCCACACAGAGACAGCAATCACAGTCATTCCAGAGGTAGCTAACCATCAAAACCCATTACTCTATTTCACTGCCAACGTGCTACATGTGTTGCCTTGTTAATGGCCACTGCTGGAACATCACACTATCTTGAAGACCACAGCGCACATGAACATTAAGACATATCACCATATGGGCTTTTTTTTTCATATGGCTACAGCCCAATTATCCACTGACCAGAGTAAATAAAGACTGCCATTGATCTATAGTGATGAAGGACAGGCTGAGGTTGAACATTCAGGGTTGTGGGCCAGAGACTGTCAGGTTTTAAAGGCTGCTGGAGTTGTAAGACAGCTCAGTGTGCACAGACATTTATCATCAGTGAGGTAACTGGCTTCTCTGAAAGCAACTCAGGCGAAAAATGAACAGCTGCCATGGCTGCACTCACAAAGGCTCCACCGTTCTTTTTGCCTTTCACAGCTCTCAGTTTCCAGCAACAGGAAACAACTCAGAAATATTGTTGTTCAAATGCATGGCTAATCATTTTATTTATTTTGAGGAGGCTGGAAATGACATTACATGTCTGCAGCTCTACACACTGTGTTATAGGGAAAATGAACACAAAGCTGAAATAGTTTCAGTTGGAGAACAAACATCTGGTCCACAGGCGTTCCAAACAGGGTCATTTATCACCACACTTCTTGAAGTTCAAGTTGACACGTGATGTTTTGAAGATAAATTCTGGAAATGTTTCCTAATACATTGTTTGACCTCCAAATTCCCACACTCCCTGCTAACTGGCGAACTTGCCAAGACTTCCAAAACCAGTGACCTAGCGATCAGGTCACAGTGAATCAGCGAGGTATCTGTTGAAGTAGCGTTGTAACAAACACTGCAGACTGCTTTACTTAGACTTTAAATGCTCTGTAATTAAAAACCAAGGAGAGGAAAGCTTTGTTGATAGCCTGTCAGTAACCAAGTGCCAGAAAATGCACAACAGAAGGAAAAAAACAACAAGATTTTATTCTTAAAGTGGAAATAATGTGTCTGCAGTTCAGAAACTTTGTGTAAAAGGAAGAGTGATGCATTTTAAACAGTGTTGAAAACTGCCATAACTTCAAGACTTAGAAAAGCAATATTATATTTTTGGGATTTTCCATTATGATTTAGGTATTATATAGCTTTTCTTAATAAGCTAAAACTAACAACAAATGATTCATTTACTACAGAGCATACAAGTACGTGATTGGCCAAAACACCTAGTTTGTTGTCCTGGCATTATTTACTTTGTATTTAACTTGAAAGCGTGACAATGTTCACATTAGTATAAAATCTGCCTGCTAGTTTGGCATGCCTAAAACAAAGAAAATAATATTTTTGTTAAAGGACACTTTCATTGATCTTGGTAGAAAATACTATGAGTTAAAAGAAAGATGACTAGAAGAGACAGAAACAACTGCAAGGGAAAAAAAAAGAGACAAGAATGCATTTGAATTAAGCACCAGATGGTCAAAAAGCACATTATGGTGCGTTGTGTTATTCACTATTTTTGCAAGTTAGGAACATTCCTAACCCAAAAACATAACAATAGCTGCAGCTAATATCTCATCATCACCCCATCTCATCATATTTAACCTCCTAAGACCTGGACTCTCGCATATGTGGATGCCAGATTGTCCTGGCTACCAAGTCCTAGGAGTTTAAATCACATTTGAAAAACAAACCAACCAGGAATGTCCAATCCCGGAGCTTGAGGGCCACTACCCTGCATGTTAGACGTTTCTCTGCTGCAACCCATTTAATTTAAAGCAATGTGATTAACAGGCTTCAGTAGAACACAAAGAGGTCATTTAACCATTAAATCAAGTGTGTTGGAGCAGGGAAACACATAAAACAAGCAGGGAAGTGGTCCTCAAAGACCAGGATTGGATACCCCTGAGTTAACCATTCAAAGCAGACTGGTCCATTCATGAAGGGCGTGTTAAAAAGATAGAGATGAAATTGGATTTTTCGTGTAAAGGGTGATAAGAAGTTTAAGCAAAGTGTATTAATCTGTTAAGATCTTGTTCTTATTTATATTTATTTAATCAGCGTCTGTTGAGCCGTCGAAAGACTTAATGCAAACCTCTCTCATGTGAACTCCACTCAGAGCTGCACTGAACCGGACAGCACTTATAAAGTCTATTACTCTTGCAACTGAATACAGTGCAGGATTGTAAAAACTATGCAGGCATCTCACACTGAAATGAACCACTGGTGAGCTGACACCCCGGTCAGTCAGGTCTGGGTTCCTTGAAACCATTTCATCTGCAGCACAGGCAGCATGATGGATGTGTATCTTGGATCGCATCCATCAGTTCCCATACAAAAATTTCCTTAGCGCTCTTTTATATTTTTACTAAAACTGATTTTTTTTTTTCACTTTCCATTTTTATATGGCTGGACACTCTTCTACCCTTGCATAGCACAGTCACATGAATTTCAGCCTCCTAAATCTCTGCTTTATAACCATGGCTTTGCTCTTTTCTTTCTGTCCATGCCCAGCTCATGGTTCCATATCTCTGTCTTATTGAAACTCAAACAGAATGTGGGCCCATTTCCCTGTGCAGTACAGTGTTGGGGAGGGCTGCAGATTAAAAAGCCTTCCCCAGGGTGCGCTCACCAGTCTGTTCAGCACTGCACGCCAGAGAGATTCACTACATACATTCTCTTTTATGGTCCTTTCCTTATTCATCATAACACAGCTTCAACTTTATTAACTTCTCCACCCAAGCATCCATCTTTTCCACTGCCATCAGTCTTTTTTTCTCTTGGTTCCCATCAACACAGCACCACACTTCACCAAGTTCCCCAGGACATTCCTAAGCACACGTAAACAAGTGTACACTGGTGTTCGCTCAAATGAATACGGATTTAACAACTGAAAGGCCGTATAAATGGGCACTTTTCAATTTTTGCAAAAGCTAGGTTTTCATCTTGCTGTTGGGTGAGTGTTGCTTCTCAGCTGGACCTTGTATCAAGGGCCAACAGCCCTTCTGGAAAATAAATACAAATATTGATCATGGAACTGTAAAAAAGTTATACTTTTAACTAGATTTTTCTTTCCAGAATGTAACCAATATAAAAAAAAAAACTGCAGGGAAAGGGCTAAGGTATTCTTGTTTTACATATTATTGTGTGTTTGCAAGAACAATGCTTTCATCATTTTTTATGAATAGGTCTAGTTTTATGAAAAGTATATGATAGATATGTTTCAAAACCTAAGCATACATTGAAATGACAATATGCCAGACTTGAGGACTTTTTTCATATAAACTTTTATTTTTTTTGCTTCAACACTAAGGCACTCAATTTCTTTAGACTCTGCATGAGACACAAAATTTGCTGGTCACAGTTTTCTTCACCGTCTGGGGAAAAAAAAAAAGTTGTTCTTGAACCCAGCACTTTGATCACTTTAGCAGAGTTTACTGACACTGTGCTAAGAAAAAGCGAACGTGGAAAATGTGGAAGCAATGGATCAACTACAGTGGCTTGAAAAAGGTGACGGCACAAAAGCCATCTCCCCATGAGAAGCTTTGATAGAGGAGCTTCGCCCAAATCGTATTGTGAAAAGAATGAATAACAAAAAGGACAAAAATCTGTGATGTTGTTCATCTGAAGTTTAAGGGGAGAGGTAAAAGGACATTATTCATGCTTAAGGTACAAAACTCTGCCATTCAATGTGTCTTATGTAAATGGACTGTACTTATATAGCACCTTTCTGTCTAATCAAGATAATCAAAGCACTTCACAACACAATCCGTGCCCTCAGTTACCTCCACACCCACATTCATACAGCACTCTACTACATCTCAAGGCAAATTGAACAAATTATCCTAAAGAGATGGGGAGTGGTGGCGCAGTGGTTAGACGGTGGGTTTGTGATCGGAAGGTTCAAACCCCGGTACCGACAACATCATTCGCACCACTCTGGGCCCCTGAGCAAGGCCCTTAACCCCCACCATCTG
>JARVGV010057529.1:0-11774 GCA_031762435.1 Hypsolebias longignatus | reverse complement strand
TTTTTTTAATTTTTTTTTTTTTTTTTTTTGGCTTTGTCATTCACATTATCATTGAAATGTGACCTCCATCAAACTCCGAGTGAACCAGTTACAGTTCTAATGTGACCTTCATGCACAGAAAAAAGTGACATCACACACTTCACTCTGGTTCAAGGAAGTAAATACAGATGCTACATTAAGTTAGCATATATGATTATGATGTTGTGCAATCAGAACTATTGTGTAATGTGGTGGAAATGATGGCACAGAGGTTAAAGAAGATGGGCTTGTGATCGGAAGGTCGCCAGTTCAACTCCCCGGACTAACAGCATCAAATGTGGGTGGAAAAGGTGAAAACACTCACACCTGCCTCCATCCTCATCTGTCCCACTCTGGGCCCTTGAGCAAGGCCTTTAACTCCCACCATTTGCTCCAGACCCGGCTCCATAATAATTTAGCTGGGGGGGCTGAGGATTTTTATTTTGGGGGGGGAGGATAGTAATTTTATTTTGTATAAATACTTTGTATATAACTAAACAGTTGTGTCACCTTGCAACAGAAATAATAAAAATAATCATAATAATAATAATAATTATAGCTTTTATTTATAACACACTTTACATTCACAACAGATCTCCAAGTGCTACAATGAGTGAACATCAGATAATATCAAAGCAAAAGCAACCACAAAGAGCAACTGAGAGGAGGATCAACCAGGAGGATAATGCCTCAGAAAAATCATATCAAAACTTAAAATGCACAAAATGCAGATAAAATACTCAAATAAAAACAATGGGTGCAATAAAAAATAAAAGTACAATTCAATCAATTAAAAAACTGGGTAAAAAGAAATGTTTTAAGACCTTTTTTAAAACACGTCACGGTCTGTGGGGCCCTCAGATATGAAAGCAGGGCGTTCCACAGTCGAGGGGCAGCACAGGAGAACGCCCAGTCTCCTAGTGTGTGGGATCGAGACCTGGGAGTGAAAAGAAGATAAGTGTTGGAAGAGCGGAGAGTGTGTGAAGGACAATGAGGGGTGAGAATTTTTTTTTTAAAATAAGATGGCGCATTACCATACAAGCAATGGAAGGTGAGCAGATAAATTTTGTAAGTGATCCGAGCAGAAACAGGAAGCCAGTGAAGTGAACAGAGTATGGGGTGATGTACTTATGCACTCTCATCAGGACCCTGGCAGCACTGTTCTGGACATACTGTAGTTTATGTGTGTTCTTGCCAGGAATCCCAATGAGAAGTGTATTGCAGTAGTCCAGTCTGGAGGCGACAAAGGCATGGACGAGCTTTTCTGCATAAGTGAAGGAGAGTGTAGAGAGTGCAGTTTTACAATTTTTCAAAGATTAAAAAAGAAGTTTTACAGATATGCTTTATATGTGTCAGGACTTTATCAGGCAGGAAAGAAACCAAATAGTTGCAGGCAGGGACTCAGGATGTACAAAAAATATATATACTGTATATTTAATTATGACAATAAACCAAAAGGCTGACATGGCAGCAAACTTACACACTGGTAGAACAGGACAAGACTCAAACACATCAGGACAGGACAGGGTAGATCCAACGACGATGTGACAATGAACAAGACAACAGACAGACAAGACAGGACGTGATTACTAACACCTGGGAACAGAAGGAGCAACAAATCAAGACTGACACACTAGGAGTACAGACAAGGAAGGCCCACTAGATGGTGCCATCCTTAAAGTACCCCACCCCCAAGGATGCCCCCTGGCTTCCCCAAAGAGGCCCACCCCAAAAGACTTGGGCAGGAGGAGGGAGGAACTGAAAGTATGGAGGGCCCAAAGACAAGAGGACAGACCAAAAACTGACAAAAAACACCAGGGAACAAATTAAACACAACTGAAAACAAAAATGTCTAGGCGGTCAGGGGACCGTCACAAGAAAGATCATTGTTCCAGTGGGTGGCCAGGAGGCTGTCCATCATGCCGGAATGATTTAGGCGGGCAGCCATCCATCAGGCCAGAACAGGTTGGTGGAATCACTTCAACATTATAAAAATACTGTTACTGTTAGCAACATGGTACTGTTAGCTTGGTACTGTTATAGATATCCAGACAAACAGGCAGACGTGAACATGTGCTGAGGTGGTGAAAAACACATTTATGTATTTAAGTCTTATTTCTGGTGGCATAGAGATTAGAGAAGATGGATCAGTTTAAGGTCACCTGATCAACTCCCCGTACTGACAGCATCAAAATGTGGGTGTGAAAGGTTAGATACCCACACCTGCCTCCACCCTCATTTGCCTCACACTGGACCCTTGACCCCCATCATCTGTTCCCTAGACGTCCTAGATGGCAGCTCTCTGCTCCACACAGAGGGCTGTGGTAGCTCGGTGGTCTGTGGTTGAGTCAGGAAGGACATCCGGTGTAAAAACAATTGCCAAGTCTTCGTGCAACTTAGTTCACTGTGACGAACCCGAAGAAGGGAGCAGCCGAAAGAAGAAGAAAAATAGTCTTATTTAGAAGCTTTTTTTTTTCTGCGGGAAAATATTTACTCTGAGACAGTCAAAAGATGGCTGCACTGAATCTGCTGGTAATGAAGTGTTTACTGAAAGTGAAACATATAATGAACATCCAACAGATGGGCTGGCTGTGCTGGATGATCGCACCAATATTGGGAAGATTGAATCCACCATGAACTTTCATTCTGAGCAGATACATACAATAATAAAAGACAAACCAACTAAAAAGGTGGGTGAGGTGCAGAACAGGAGCAAATACCTGGGTGACCAGAAACTCATTGTCTGCACAAATAAGAGTTTAATTTCTGTTTCTATAGCTACAGCTGAAAAGTGTTTTTTTTCTTCTACAGTACAAAAATGGTCCTTATGGTAATTAATGTGGATGTGCACATCACTGTAAAGGTGCATAATCACTGCTGTCAACAAAATGTTCATAATTATGTCTTTTGATCTTAAATACAGGTAAATGAGGCTGCAGTTCAGCTAAGCAACCCAGTCATTAAATGAAGTGTGGAAATTTATGGCAGGTAGTTCTCACTTTATACCTGACTGCTCTGATATATAAAAAAATAACTTCTGTTTATGTGCAGTCATGTTGTGCAACAGCATAAATGTGTGACTTTAAGAACAAGATGTATGCACAAGAAGTTAAAGGTTGCTGGTTCAATCCTCAGCTTTTTAATTGTGCATGTCAAAGTATTTCTGGACAAAACAAGAAACTCCCCTTTGTTTTTTGTTTTTTTTAACACTTCCCTGTTTTGCTTGATAATTTATGTTGCATACTTGATATTTCCTGTCACGGAGTGAAGAGGGGACATCAGAAATACCCTCCATCCATCCATCTGTCTGTCTGTGCAAGTTGTGAAATTGAAAAAACAGGGAGAAAAGGAGGTACTGACTTCCATTTTGGTGTGTATCTACATCTAGACATATGAAACGTTCCTGTCAAAAGTTGGGTTACCATGTCAAAATCCAAGAGGGATTATATACTACATGTATTTGTATATGTGTTACATTTGCAAGTTGAAAAACCTGAAAATAAAAAATGCGCCGACTTCCATTTTGGTGTGTGATGGCATCTAGCCGAATGAAAGGTCATGAAAAGGTGTGTAAGATTGGGTATGTGTCTGTAGGGATGGGGGGGTAGGGTGGGGGGGGGGGAATACAATCTGCCCACCCCAATAATTTGAGGAAAGTACACTTTCTATATTTCATATTGTTCAAAAATATAGCTTCCTCAAATGACTGTGGTGACTAAAGATTAATCTAAGGGAGTCAAGACCATCACTCACCATCCCATGGCTCAACTTATTTCACCTGGCTGTAGATGAAATAGTTTCCTCAACTCACCAGTATCTGTCATTCTGCATCACCTCAGATAAGTAAAAAAATAAATAAACTACATCTGTTCTTCTACATCATGTAACGCCTACCTACTTAAATAACTTTACCAAAAATATTATGGTTTACTCTGATAGCCTGTTCAATTCCAGTCCAAAAAAAAAAACAAAAAAAAAAACACTCATTTAAAAAATGACAAACATTCACTATTCAAATTGCTCAAGGGCATCAATATACAGCTTGTTTTATTTTGCATTTCACAAAGCCAGTCAGAATTTAATGTAAATTCAAAAGATTCTGTAATCAATGTTTGGACTCATAGCTTAAATTTAGACAAATTTGATGTATTTTGTAAAATCTCAGATTTATTATTGCAGTTTCACAAAAAAAAAAAAAAGCTTGTTTGATTAATATAAAATGAACTATGCCATCCTCACAACATGTGACTATGTGAAGCTAGACAGCTAGCGAACAGAATAAAAGAAGTCCTCAGACTAGGCTTGCTTTCTTGAGTTTACTGAAGACCTTTCATTTATGACTTTTTATTGTAACTGAAATGTACAGAAAGAGAAAAATAAATTACTACATAATACACATCTCAATGGCACATAAACACCCCCCACTTAAACAATTAACTTAGCTCAGTGCTTCTCAATTATTTTCTGTTAAACCCCACCCCCCACCAGGAAGATGTAAACATTTTGCGTCCCACCCCCCAGCTCTCCACCGGGACTGTAAATAGTATAATTTGTCAATAAAATTGTTATAAGTACACTTCTGCATAACATTGTGCTTATTAACATTAATGAAAAAATAGACTATAGATCAACTTAAAATGAAGAACAACTTCATTAACATGATTTTGTCTGTAACAGAAACAAATTAGATTGCATCAATTTGCCTGACCAAGCTTCTCACCCTATCTCTAAGTGTCCCATGGGCCATTCATTCCTGCTGACCAGAGAATCTTTTAGCAGGACTAGATCTCCTCCTTTAACATTTGGTCTGGTTTCAGTCCATTTTGGGCGGCTTTGTAAGATGTGAAAATATTTGCCTTTCCACCTTTTCCAAAAAGTGTCAGCAAGTTGTTGAACATATTTCCACTGTTTTCCAAATAACTGTCCTGAAGAGAAGTTCCCCGATGGAGCAGAAACCGCACTCATCTTTTACTTTAGTAACATTGCTGGAGTGAGTATGGAAGGACAGTCCGGGTTGGTGTATATGGGAACAAGAGGCCTTGTGTTAATGATTGCCACCACCTCGCCCAAGGTGCTTAAGACTTCATGAGTGAGATGTGTTTGTTCAGTTTGTAACAGCATTTCATCTAGAATGCACCTGGCAATTCCAATGAAGCGCTCCCAGGAGCCTCCCATGTGAAATGCATGAGGGGGGTTCGATTCAATTCAATTCAAAATACTTTATTAATCCCAAAGGGAAATTAAGTTTTCTTGTAGCTCATAATCTGGTTTCATTCGAGTTGTTAGATGTCGATAGATGTAGGTAGGAAGGATCTCCTGCAGCGAATCCGAAGAATCTGGCCACAGATACCGATCCGTCCACCCAGATCCAGCTTGCTGTCAGATCTGGTGGGACTCTTGGTCCTCCTGGGCAGCAGAATTGCCCGAATGCTGGGCAGAATTCCAGTCTGAGCTATGGTAACTAATCCCAGCAGTCTGCCGAGATTCTTGTTGCCATGGACAGACTGCTGTAGGTGCCGGGGGATGATCCCAGTCCTCTCGTTGTCACAAGCTGAATTTCCCACTAGCTCCAGGATCTTGGCGATCAGGTACTCGAGCACTGCCGCCAGGTTGGCGGGAATTTATCCACAGCCCCTCCTTTTCATTTCATTTGAGATTTGGGGCGGCAGCTGAGACATCACTGAGCATTTGAGATGTTAATCAGCTGCTTCTGGTTGTTAAAAAAAACACTGTTGCCATGCACATCATAACAAATGCTCCAAAGTAAAAAGGCTTCAGTAAAATCCTTTCAGCGACACAACATCCAATACCAGATTAAATAAGCATCCAAAAAAATGAATTACATCCAGAGAAAAGAGGAATCAAAGCACTCAAAAGCAATAACTCAGAATGAATTCAATAGAGCTACTCCAACATGCAGCCACCAGAGTGGCACAATACTAGAACAGTCCAAGTGCATCTTCTCTTTTGCAGGTACTTGTCTACAGCTGTGTTTCCTTCCTCCAAGCTTAGCTCCTTTACAAGCTCCTATGAAGTTTGTGCCTCAGTCGGAGTGCAGATGCTTGGCTGGGCCACAAATAGAGAATAACCTTAATGCATTTATAAAACAATCAGTATAGACATACTCTATCAGTTCAATTTGTACGGCTGGTTGACATGCACATAAACAACACGGCCCAGCATTTACTTTAGGCACAGTCACCTCTTGTGCGACATGTCATAATTGTCCATGGCTCAAACACATCTAGACCAGCTGAGGTGAAAGTTGGTTCAGGGGTGACTCGGTCTGCGGGCAAGTCTGCCATTTTGTGGTTCTGCATTTTGCCTTGCGACATGTGACAGACACATGATAGAAGATACAAGGTGCTTACCTCCAACAAACCAGAATCCAGCACCATGGACAGCTCCTTCAGTCATAAATCTCCCTTGATGAGACACTTGTTCATGGAAGTGTATTTCTAGTAGTGTGGTAAAATGGCTGGAAGATGGGATAATCAGAGGGTGCTTTTCATTCTCTGTGAGATCAGCAGGCGAGAGACATCCACCGACCCGTAAGAGGTTGTCTCCATCCACTACAGGATTGAGCTTTGAGTTTGTTTCTTTTCCTTCCTTCTTTAAGGTTATTGAATGTCTCTTTGTTAGTGTCTTGTTGGACAGCTCGCATAATGACTCCTTTTGCTTGTGTACACTTGATATTTCACTGAAATGTTTCCATCCCTTTTTTTCAGCTGTCTTTTATTTGAAGGATGTGATGACATGAATGAGTGCCTACGACTCTGCATGGTGGTGGTTCTCCTGAGGTACTATATTCTTCTGTGAAGAGGCTGTTTAGTTTCCCCAATATAGAGGTCTGGACAGTCCTTGCTGCACTGGACCGCATAAACTACACCACTCTGTGTGTGGGTGTTTTGTCCTTAGGGTGGACCAGCCTCTGTCTGAGAGTCCTGCTGGGTTTGAAATGTTCTGGAATCTTGTGTTGAACCCCACACTCTCTGCTCTTTGAATTGAGAAAGCTCCTCGGATGAAGAGCAAAATGTCTTCCATTACAAATAAAATCCAGTTGTTTTTGTATTGAACGTTTTTTTGATTTTATCATGTCCAGGATGATTGAGAATCTTTACCAGCATATTCAATCACTGAGCAATTCCAGAGTAGAAAAGAGACCAGCCTCTCTCTAGGAGTTGGGTTCCAAAGCTCAAGCTGTACATATATGTAAGCCCAACTTCATCAAGTTGGTATCATGCATAATCTCACACACAAGCTCTCGTTCCTTACTGCCAGTGAAATGTCATCCCATGCCCCTAGAGCTAGTGTATGCTACCAGACACTGGCACAACCAGGGATTCTACCTTACTTGCGGTCCGGGTTGCATTGCATCCAACCTCAACAGTTCTCCTTGTAGGTGGTGGGTCCACATTAGAGCTGTCACTTCTAACATGAGCCCTAAGCCTGGCCCCACCCAAACATAATTTGGTGTGGGCCAGGCCATGATATGTGCTGTATGGGCAGGCCAGGTCGTTGTTGGGCTTTTAATTGGGTCAGGATCAGCCGTAATCCAATTATGATAATGTGGCCTGCCATCTATTCACCAGCTGCACGCGGCCATTTCAACGTGAGTTGACTGGCCTTGAAAGAGATAAAAATTTCAGTTAAGCTTCAAATGGGTCTGTACTGCCAGGAAGCGATCCAACGCCCAAATGGATGTTCATTCAGCCACTGAACTTAGCGGATGCACATGGCTGACGACCCAAAGAGGTGAAATCTCAAAGCAGATGTGTAAGAGCAGGGTCTGTGTTTGAATAAATTAGAATGCAGGCAGAAACAGGGATTAAATGCTCTTTTATGGCCATGAAAGGACAAATACCCCCTCAGCTCCAATCTTCTGCACCTCAGCTGTGCGTCCTCGACGACAAGTGTATCCCAATGCAGACGTGTCAGAGCTGTCCATGTGTCTCAGTAATGCAGAAGAATGCAGGCAGAAACAGGGTTTAAATGCTCTTTTATGAACATAAAAGGACAAACACACCCTCAGCTCCGATCTTCTGCCCCTTTTATTCAGCGACATGTCCCTGACCGTTAATAACAAATTTAACATGGGGGGGGGGGGGGGGGGGGGGGGGGGGGTCGGAAATGATGACTGCAGGCTGCCGGACCCGGTTCTGGAGGGCAGTCTGAAAGGGCAGCTGCTGCAGTCATTATTACCATCAAGCTGCTAGCGGGACCTGCTAACAAGACCTGCTAAAACTGCTAATAAGACCACGCCGCTAACAGAACAGAACCATGCTGCTGAAAGAATCTCACTGTTAACCGAACCACACAGTAGACGTTTTTCTTTTTTACTTTTGACGCCTTGATATTTTGTAATTTTTGCTGCATGCTTTGGTATTTCTTGTTTCTTTTTTGGCGAATCAAGACGGTTCTTCTCGTCTTCAGCATTTCATTGCATTGTTGACCTTGTGTTGATTTTTGCATATGACAAATAAACCAAACCTGGACAATAAGCTCCATATTTTCAATATGAGAAAAAGGGTTATAAATGTGAATGCAAATTCAACGGCAGCTGTAAAAACAAAGCAGGGATTTTGAGTGGGGGATAATAATCCTTGCCTGGATGCAGTGCTGAGAAGAATCCAAACACAGACCATATTTAAATAAAGCCTTAAGCTCGGGTGGGAAGCTGGTTTAAATGTTAGAACTGAAAAAAAAAGTAACTTTTTGATTCAACTCTTGAGAGGCAGAACAACAGTGTGCATCTGGATTTTAGCCAGTTAAGACAAAAACAAACAAACCTCTGGCTGCTGGAAATAAAGTACAGTATTTTTTTGTTAACAGTGTCAAGTTGGCCAGAAGGAGACAAAAAAGGGGTATGTTGAAAACATATCACAGCAAAGGTCATTTTTACTCACAACAGTAAAACTTATCCATTATAGCTTTGCCGTAAACCAGTAGAATGATTGTTTGTAATGAGGCATTTTCCAGGCAGATCCCATCTGCATTCAATGTGTTGTCTTTAAAAAGAGGAATTTTGGACCGGAGCTTAGTGGACACTTCCAAAATATTTTCACATCAGCATCAAATTTATTTTAATTCAAAGACAAAACAGAAAAGGAATAAAATTTGCTGATGACAGAGTTTGAGAATAAACGTCTAAGAGATCATAACATGAATGCCACAGTTCCTCCTTTCACAGCTCAGTTTTCTTGTACACACCTGCTCTTTCCTGGCACAGCATAATGTGAAAAGATTGCCTTCAATAAAGAGCAGCATGCCAAACAGGCCCATTGGACCCAGTGATTACAAGGTTCTGAACAGAAACCAGAGCCACCCAGTCCCTTTTCTGATCCAAGATCAGCACACGCGGGATCAGTCGCTCGCTAATAGAGATATTTACACCTTACTAAAAGTTGGCAGGTGTTAACCCACGTTGTTGAGAACAGACACATGCCGGGCATCATTAGGCCCTGTGCCAAACCTGCTTTGGCTGGCAGCCTTGCTTGCTCATTCTGGTGGAGGATGTGTGAGTATTTGTGTGTTCATGTATGAGAATGTGTTTCAGCAGAGGGGCACATCAGAGGGTTGTTTGTTGCAGCAGGAGATTACAGAGGTCTCCTCACTCCGATGGAACGGAACACCTCTGTTACATTTCTGCTCCATATGCAACATGATTTTGTCAATTCTGTGAAAAAAAAGAGCAGAAATGTAAATAATGTAAAGAAATATTCTCTGCACTAACACATGCACAGTTGACAAAATGGGTTTGCATCATACACAATAATTAATTCTCTATCTATTAATATTATTATTATCTATGACAGTATTACAACAGTTAAAAATATGACTCGCTTTACATTATGATTAACGTGTTTCATATAAGACTAAACATTTTAAGTCTAGTTTCAGTTCACTTTGCTTTTCATAATTTCTCAAGCCCTGAAGCACAAACAAACAGAGAAAAAACAAACAATTTTTTAGATGTCTTGATGATTAAAGACATTTTTAAGGAGTCTGAAAATTGTGACGTTTCTCGGGTGCTGTAAAGTGTGGGGACTCTGAGTTTTTTTCCACAGCACTGGCACTTCTTGCAGTACCTGAGTGGCAGGTGGAGCCTGACACCCTCAGCTGTTCCCAGTTCTGCTGACAAGGAGCTTCTGTGCAGCAGCCTGGACCATCTAGACCAGGGGTCTGCAACCTTTACTTTCAAAAGAGCCATTTACACCTTAATTCACTAAATTAAAAGTGTTTAGAGCCGTAACAACCTGCTACAACTGTGATTATCATTCGGTGGGCCGCTTTAGGTTTTTTGGAGTGGGCTTTTGTGGCCACTAGGGCTTACATTACAAAGCTAAAAATATCTAATGATTTTCAATATTTATTTATATTTTTACAAATTAAGACTAATGGAAAGACCAGATTTTTGTAAAGAGGAAGAGGGATTTTTTTTCCCATTATTTATTTATTTATTTTTTATTAATGAAAGCTATGAGCCATGCAGACCTATGTTATGTTTTTTCATTATGGAACAATTAATGAATTATAAAAATAAAGCATAAAGTTAAAGTGAGCATGTTTTACTCCTTCTAGTTTCAGTATTCACATTTTTACAAATGAAACAACAGGAAAACAGCTAAAACTAGTCCTTTTTGGTTGTTGTTTGTATAACAACCAATGAAATTCAGTTTTATGTCAGTTTTGGTCAAAGCTTGACAGAGCCACTGCAGAGGGACCAAAGAGCCACATGTGGCTCCAGAGCCGCAGGTTGCAGACCCCTGCACTACACATATTTAGACTACACCACTGCTTTGTAGTGGGATTGTTGAACAAAGTACAGTGAATGTTTGCAAGGTTTTCTTGTTTATGCTTTAATTTTGTATGATATGAACTATTTATTTAAATAGCGAAGACAAAAAAAGAGTTTGAAACACTGGCGGTCATGTTATGAGCAGTAAATGCAGAATTAAAAAACTGAAATGGGACTTCACCAGCACCATTGGGGTTTATCAACTAGATGTTAAGGCATTGGATTGCAGGGTAAACTAGACAAACACTGTAGTCTGTGAAAATACTGTCTCTGTGCTGCACTCCTTTACATAAATACAGAAATGCTGGAAGTTCATGCTCCTTTTTTATTTTTTTTGGAAGAATCATGCAAAATGACATTGTAATGTGGCACTTTAATATTTCTCACAGAACTAACTCAAGTCTTGTTCATGCAAAAACACATATGTGTTTTTTTTTTTTTTTTTTAAAGCTCTTGTAAACATGGCACACTTTCAGGAAATGTTTTTATTTGCACTGAAACACCCAAAACACTGTAGTACATCCTTACACATACACATACATACCAGGTATGTAGTGCTGTGAAACAAAACACTTCAAGAACTGGACGCTCTTATGTTTGTCTTACATTAAATTAGAGGTGAGATATGGCATCATTTTCAAAAGGTTGCACTTTGCCTTTCTACATGAAATAGAAAAGATGCCATTGTAAGATATACGTACATATATACTTTGTATATATTTTTACACACACAACAAAAAATACTGATTTGAAGGCTCCTGGAATGCCATTTTTATGTGGATGCCAGGCAAAAACTATAAATAAAATTGGGCTTTAACAAAAACGTTACAGCCCTTTGACTTAACTTAACACTAACTGTTACTAAAGAAATGTAAAGGTTAAAAAACCTTAAACAGATATTGGACTTAATGATGAAGGAGCTGGTTAAAGTTCAGATTTGGTTTAAACTTAATAAATT
>JARVGV010057479.1:0-11789 GCA_031762435.1 Hypsolebias longignatus | reverse complement strand
TATGATGTTTGCAGATGACATTGTGATCTGTGGTGAGAACAGGGAACAGGTGGAAGAGAACTTGGAGAGGTGGAGGTGTGCACTTGAAAGAAGAAAGAAATGAAAGTCAGCTGTAGTAAGACAAGAGTACATGTGTGTGAATGAGAGGGAGGCCGGTGGAACAGTGAGGCTACAAGGAGCAGAGGTCACAAAGGTGTAGGACTTTATGTACTTGGGGTCCACTATCCTGGAAAATAGAGAATGTGGGAAAGAAGTGAAAAAGAGAGTCCAGGCAGGATGGAGTGGATGGAGAAAAAGTATCAGGAGTGATTTGTGACAAAAAGGTGTCAGCAAAGTTCAAAGGAAAGTTTACAAGACAGTGATGAGATCAGCTATATTGCATGATCTGGAGACAGTGGCATTGACAAAAAACTAGAAGTGGCAGAAATGAATATGCTAAGGTTCTCCTTAGAAGTGACAAGGATGGATAAGATTAGGAATGAGATCATCAGAGGTATAGCACAGGTTGAACAACTATGAGATAGAGTTAGGGAGGCCAGACTGAGATGGTTTGGACATGTTCAGAGGAGGGACAGTGGGTATATATTCGTAGAAAGATGTTAGAAATGCAGCTGCCAGGAAAAGACAAAGAGGAAGGCCAAAGAGGAGATATATGCATGCAGTTAGAGAGGACATGAATGTAGTTGGGGTGAGGACAGAGGATACAGAGGACAGAGTGAGGTGGAGGAGGATGACTTGCCATGGCGACCCCTGAAGTGGGGAAAAGCCGAAAGAAGAAGATCTACCCAAACTACCTTAGCAATCGACCAGTAGATCGCAATCAACCAGTAGATTGGGATTGATATATTGAGCCCCCCTGCTTTTTTATCTCACTGGGCTGCGACTATTTAGTAAACAACATTAATCGGAGTCTCCAGAATGTCTTGCAGTGTTCACAGTTGCTCTCAACTTCCTTATGAGTTTCAGACATCTTGCTTGAGATTTGAATATCCAGCCATTACCCGATGGGGTTTAGGTCCAGCGAGTTGTCTGGCCAGTCAAGCACTGTGGCATGGGCCTCAAACCAGGTTTTGGTGGGCAGGGGGCATGTCCTGCTGGAAGATTAAATCTGCATCTCCATACAGATCCTCAGTAGAAGGAATCATGAAGTGCTCTAAATATTCTGGTAGACTGTTACAGTGACCTTGTATTTAAGAAAGCAGAGTTTACCAACACCTGCACCAGACATTGCACCCCAAATCCTGATTGACTGTAGATATTTCACAATGGACCTCAAGCAGTATGGGTTCTGTTCCTCACCCTTCTTCCTCCAAACGCTTGGACCTTGATTTCCATATTAAAGGCACACTTTACTTTCATTGAAAATGAGGACTGAGGAACCCATCATTTGTAGCCCATCTCCCAGATGCGTCTGAATGTGGTGGTTTTTGAAGCTATGACTCCCACCTCATTCCACTCTTTCTGGCTCTCTACCAGATTCTGGAATCTTCTCTGTTTGATAATCTGCTGAATCCCACGGTCATCTCTTTTGCTGGTGCATCTTCTTCTGCTACATTTTGCCCTTCCACTAGAGTTTCCATTGATATGCTTGGACACAGCACTCTGTGAACGGCCAGCCTCCTTAGCTATGAACTTTTGTGGCTTACCCATCCTATGGAGGGATCAATGATGGTCTTCTGGCCAGCTGACTGCAGTCTTCCCCATATTGAACTGAACTGAGACAGTTGAACTGAACTGAGGCAATTAATGACGCATCAGGAAACCTGTGCAGGTCCTTTGTGTTTAGTAGATGATTAGTGAGTTTAGTAGATGATTAGTGTGTCACACTCAGTTTAAAACATTCATGCCCTGCAAAATTTGGGCTGATTTCTCCACAGTACTGTATTCTAATTTTTTTGAATTCCTGTTTTCATAGGTTTCGTGAGCTGGAAGCCCAAATTATGTAAAAATAAACAAATAAATACTTGATTTTTTTTAATTGAGGGCCCTGAAGCTATCTTCTATTAAAGAGTATTTTTAATGGAATTATGGAAGTTAAACAACTTTTCCATGATATTCTATTTTTTTGGAAAGGGTCTGTATATGGCAGTGATGAACAGTTTCCATTTAATGGGCTGCTATATTCTTTTATCAAGCATTTCACTTATGTGCATGCATTTCACTCTTTCAATGTCAGATTACAATCATTACCAATGTCATAGAAACATTCACATCAATGAATGCTGCACACTAACATGTAGGAAAATGTATTTAACAAAGTTGAACAAATAACTAGACTATTTTTGATGTGTAAATTGTAATGTGTAAACTTAACTATTACTCATGCTTTGCTAACAATCACATCAATGAATGCTGCACACTAACGTGAAAAAATGTGAACAGAAATGTCAAAACAAATTCAAGACTCCCTTTTCATGTGTAAATATTCTATGTGCAACAAAGTAATATATATTTCATTACTCTGTTCTTATTTCTCAACAGACTTCAATAATGGCACATGAGTCTCAAAGCCAATACAATGACCTGCTGCTGCAGAGGGATAGTTTGCAATCCAAGCTGAAACTGATGGAGCAGGACAAGAACCGTCTACAGCGATTAGAAGAGGAGCTGGCTCGCATCAAGCTCAGTCTAGAAACTGAGATTCGCAGCAAACAGAGGCTGCAGGATGAAAAAAATGCACTAGCTAAAGAGTTCAACTCTATGAAGAGTCATTATGAGCTTAAAGAAACTCAAATTAGACAGTGTGAATCAGACAGAAACCAGGCTGATCGAGAGAGACTGTCCTTGAAAAATGAGATTGAGAGGTTGATGAGGGAGCTGAAAAGTATTGAGGAGAGGTACAGGAGCCGTCTCTTAAGCTCAGAACAGGATGTAGCTGAACTGGCTATGAAGAGAGACTCCTTGGAGAAAGAAATACTGAGATTGAAGCAGAGACCTTCTACCTTGTGCAGGCAGACCCAGACCGATGAGAAGGTCTCAACAATTGATCCATCGAAACTTGTATTTGATGGAGTTCGCCGCAAGGTCACAGCTCACCAGCTTTGTGATTGTGGTATAATCAGTAAAACCACTCTTGATGATCTCCTCAAAGGAAAAAAGACTGTGGATGAAGTAGCAGTGGATATCCAGCTTAGCCTGAAGGGTACTGGTATTATTGCTGGAATGACATCTTCTCAAGGGAAAATGCCGTTTACTGAAGCCAAACAAAAAAAAGTCCTCAGCCCAGATAGTGCAATTCTGCTCCTGGAAGCTCAAGCAGCAACAGGTTACATAATGGACCCTGCATTCAATGACAGGATGCCTGTAGATACAGCCTGTTCCAGAGGGATTGTGGACACAGAAGACAGAGATGTCTTGTTGACAGCTGAAGCAGCTAGCATAGGTTTCAAAGAACCATACACAGGCAAGGTGTTGTCTGTGGGACAGGCCTACAAACATGGCCATGTAAACAAAGAAACAGCCATTCGCTTGCTCCAGGCTCAGGAATCTGTTGGAGGCATATTGGACCCAGTTCTGAGTGTGTTCCTTCCAAAAGATCTGGCCTTGGACCGCAATCTTATAGATGAGGATCTTTACAGAGCATTGAATAAAAAAATAAATAAAAACTTGCTACTTAGATCCAACAACAGGAGAGAAGATAACTTACTCTGGACTTGGAAGGAAATGCACAGTTGAGCCTGTGTCTGGTTTGCTTCTGCTCCGTGGTCTGGAAAATCCCATGACGGTGAAAGGTATTCGGAATGAGGTTACGGTTTCAAAACTTGTTCAGACTGAACTTTTAGAACTGACCTGAAAAAGCTTGAAGAAGGCAAAATCTCATGCAGAGACATTGAAGACAGGCTAACTCCTTGCCTATTTGGCTCAACTGTATTGCAGGAATCTATGATGAGGCCAATGACAGAATAATGTCTTTCAAGCAATGCAGGAAGGTCTGCTGATGAGAGGAACAACTCTGGAGCTTCTTGAGGCTCAAGCTGCATCTGATTTCATTGTTGATCCAGTTAACGTTTTCTTGACAGTTGAAGCCACAAAAAGAGGTCTTGTGCTGTCTGCAGAAAAGGCAGTAACTGGCTATAAAGACCCATCTACAGGGAAGGTAATCTCCCTCTTCCAAGCTATTGAGAAAGAGCTAATTGAGAAAGGCCATGGAATCCGAATGCTTGAGGCTCAGATTGCCAGTGGTGGAATCATTGACCCACTTGAGAGCCACCGTATTGATGTTTCTGTTGCCTACAAAAGAGGATATTTTGATGAGGAGATGAATGAGATCTTAAGCTATGAAGGTGATGACACTAAGGGGTTCTTTGACCCTAATACAAAAGAGAATTTGACTTATCTGCAGCTGAAGGAAAGATGTATCACAGATTCTAAAACAGGACTAATACTCCTGCCACTCAAAGACAAGAATAAGGCCCAAAAGTCACAGGAGAGCCGCACCAATGTCCTCCGCAAAAGGCGTGTTGTAATTGTTGACCCAGACACAGGACTTGAGATGTCAGTTAGGGAGGCTTATCACAAACAGCTAATCGACTATGAAACTTTCCTGGACTTGTCAGAGCAGGAGTGTGAGTGGGAAGAAATCACTATCAAGGCGTCGGATGGTTCTTCACGTTTAGTGATTGTGGATAGAAAAACTGGAACCCAGTATGACATTCAAGACTGTCTGGACAAAAGAATTATTGATCAGAAGTCTCTTGATAAGTACCGTGCTGGAACATTAACCTTGACAGAGCTTGCTGACCAAATAACCAGCAGAACTAGCTGTAGCGAGATGACCCTTTCAGCTAGCAACGTGGATGACATGGTCACCTGCAGCAGCCCCACTCAAGCGACGCCATCTTCTCCTACTGTTCGTAAACGCTTCAACAGTATCTCTATTACAGTCTCCCCCCCAGGAATGTTTGACGATCAGAGCCCTGTGGCGGCCATATTTGACACAGAGACCTTGGAAAAAATAACTGTTTCTGAGGGGCTCAGAAGAGGCATAATTGACACTATTACAGCTCAAAGGTTGCTGGAGGCCCAGGCGTGCACAGGTGGCATTATCAATCCTGCTACTGGGGATCGACTGTCACTTGAAGATGCTGTCCATCAAAGCGTTATTGATGAAAGCATGGCTGCTAAGCTGAAGCCTGCTCAGAAAGCGTACAATGGTTTTGAAGATTTGAAAACAAAAAGGAAGCTTTCTGCAGCTGAGGCAGTAAAGGAGACCTGGCTACCATATGAGGCTGGCCAGAGGTTTCTGGAGTTTCAGTACCTTACAGGAGGCCTAATAGATCCTGGCAATGGACGACGCGTCACTATTCAAGAGGCTATCCGAAAAGGATGGCTTGATGGTCAAGGTGCGCAGAAGCTGCAGGATACGCAAAACCATAAGAAGAACTTGACCTGTCCCAAGACTAAACTGAAGATCTCGTACAAAGAAGCCATGGATAGCTGCATGGTGGAAGAAAGCAATGGTATGAAAATGTTGCAGGCATCCTCCATATCCAGCAAGGGGATAAGCAGCCCTTACAATGTCTCCAACCCAGGGTCTCGCTCTGGCTCTAGAGCTGGTTCCCGGAGTGGATCTCGTAGAGGCAGTGTGGATTATTCCTCTTATACCTACAGCTTCTCATCCAGTAGTACCACCTTTAGTTCCTAATCCCATCAACCACCAACGACTTAGATTTATTTTTTTCTACTTTTAATTGATGCCTTTTCATTTTATTTCTACTTTAAATTCAACAGGGTTTGTTCGTTTCAATACTTAATTTCTTTTTAAATTTTTATGTCCTTAAATTGGTTGTAGTTTTATGTAGGTTTTGTTTTACTTAGTGTGTCAACATTTAGCCATGCACATTTTTCACAATTTTGTAACGGCCTACTGTTTAGAAAATTTGTAATGGCTTATTTCAACATACTGTGTGATAGTTTGTTTATTTTCTTATTTTTCTTTGTTTTTGAATTTAATTTTAACCCCAGGGTTAACATAATCCTTTAAATGACTCAATTTTTTAAATTACTTTTGCTAATGGTAACTAGTCATACATATGATTTGCTTTAAAATTATGGTATATACACATGCAGATAGTATGCTTCATTTGAAAAAGAATTGCATTTAAAAATGTATTTTTTTAATGGTTGTCTTTATAATTACAAATAAAGTTGTCTTAATAGTTTAAACATATTTTTATTCATCCTTTGCAGCTTTAATAGCATTTTTCACGTAACATTTTTCTTTAAATGTTATTCATATGAAAAAAATGTAAATGCAATAGCATATTTGAGCTTTGTAAATAACTAAACTGGAATAAATAGATAGTGATCACGTGTACTGTGTGTGTGTATGTGGGTGGGGGAACAATGCAGGTTTGCACAGACATGGTCAGTTTTTCCACTCATTTAACCCTAACAGGTTAGTTTCAACAAGTCACGAAGACTCATTTTCAGTCTGTTTTAGACAGACAACATATAAAGTACAGACAATAAACTACAGTAAAAAATGCAATTAAAATAAAGGTAGTGTTATAAAACAATAAAGCAAGCATCATAAAACAAGGTAAAATACTAAAAACAAGAACATATTTGCTTTGATGTTTAGATGGCCGCACTCATTGCAGCAGCAGCTTCACGGGCTCCCCGGTACATTCCCGGATTTTACTAGTTCTGATACTGGGACCCTGTGTACATAATTTTGTTTCATCACATGTACCACGTGTGGTGCAAATGACAATAAAGACTCTCTGATACTCTGATTGACCTAATCAAATGTGTAAAATCCCGTAAAAAATTTAGGGAAAGTTATTTTATTTTATAAAAAGTTTTTTTTTTTTAATTTTTTTTTTTTTTTTATAAAACTAGACAATGTGACCTAGTTTTATTTGAAAGTATAAGTAATAAAATAAAAAAATGCATGATTTTAAGTAGCACTAAATGGCATAAATGATGGCAAAAGCTTTTGCTAAATTTGATATTTTGAATAATATGAACCACAAAAAGATTCCAATCGCTAAAAATGAATAACGAGAGGAAAATACTAACAATATTACATCATTTTAATTAAACGTTTTATTTAAACTTTTTTTTTTTAATTGTGCATCTCCAGAAGTCTTGAATTTTATTGTATTTTTTTTTAAGCTTCTGAGCTAGGTTGATTTTAGCACAAAACATTTGAAGTCTTAAATACTGTACTTGAAACTGGTCCATTTGAGTAAATGCAACTTCTCTGGGTTTAACAGTGTAACTTGGCAAACAGGCGGTAAATTCCTCACATATACTACATAATTTAAGGTGTGGTTTGTGTAAAAAAAAACAAAAAAAAACTAGTAGCTTCCTTCAACAAACAAACGATAAATATCTGCGCAACAGGAGATGAGAGAGGAGCGCGCGCACCGGCTGCTGTTGGCTACACACCTGTTTGTTCATCAGTTGATGGAGGTGGGAACACCCTTATCGCCGGCTGTTCGGACAGAAAAAAATAAAGAATTAATGAAAACAGGAAGAAAAAAAAAAAAGCTATGAGTTTTTACAGCTCCAGTTCCAGACCGTCCACTTCTAGGGACAGCTCTAGTCGGAGAAGTTTCAACTTTAACCGCTACCAGAGGGAGCTCCATCCCATGGCGGATGGATACATTACCCGCCCAACTACACCTTCCCGGGTATATCCATCCACGGCGGAGGTGTTGGAGCAACGGGCATTCAACAGGATACTGCATTGTTGAGGGCCAACAAGTAGTCATGTAAGAATTTAAAATAATCGCTGACTGTTGTAAATAACGTCTCCTTTCGGCTTTTCCCTTTTCAGCGAGACATCCTCCATCTCACTCTGTCCTCATCTGCATCTTCTGTCCTCACTCCAGTTACCTTCATGGCCTCACTTACTGCATATCTCCTCTTTGGCCTTCCTTGCCCTCTCTACTAATATGTTCTCCCTCCTCTGGACATGTCCAGACCTCGGCCTCTCTAACTTTATCTTCCAGTTGTTCAATGTGCTGTAGCCTACATCTGATAACCTGATCCGTTCTTGTCATTCATAGGAGAACATCTTCATTTCTGCCACTTCCAGTTTTGTCTCTAAACTATACAACATAACTAGTTTCACTACTTTCTTGTAAACCGTTCCTTCGACATTTGCTGCCACACTTTGGCCACGAATCACTCCTGAAACTTTTGACTAGATAACAGAAACTGCTATTCTAAACCCAAACCCCATATTTTCCAGTATCCTAACGTGTCCGGTTAACTCCAAAATCTACAAGCCAAATGTCACGGCAAGCTCGTCTTATAATCATAAAACTGAATGTCCACAAACACAATGTTGACCTAAACTACAGTATATACTGGATTGCTATGGTGTTAAACTGTGTGCAAGAGTAGGCCTATTTTCCAGATAACAAGAACAATACAGTACTTCATTTATTATCCTGCTATTCCAGCCAGTCAGGCTGAGTGTCTGTAGAAGTTAAATCTCTAATCTTAAAGTATGTAAAAAAATAAAATAAATAATAATAATAATAATAAATAAAGTTTTTAAGGATGTGTTTCTGAAGCTTGGAATTATTGAAACAATCAGCAAAAGCAGTCATTTAGTCATTATAAGGTACTGTATTTAATTGTGACCCTTGGTGCTAGACTTTTAAATACAGTATAAGAAATGACTTTGTAGTGAAAATACACATTTGTCAAAGGCCAGGAATTCACAACAGAAATGCAGCATTCCACCCTTAATGCAATGGTTTTCCTTTCACTTTGAGGAACTTTCACCAGATTCTTAGCAATCTAGTAGCAGGTTAACTATAGTATTTGTTTTGAATGATTGCTTTTATTGTTATTTTAATAAAGCTGCTTATTTCCAATCTCCGCAAAGTGTTGAAGAAAGAGCCTTTTCTTTGACAGTCCATTGTCAGGAAAGCAGAATGGATCATCAGCAACATAAGCAAACCGCACACATCACAGTCAACTTAACAGAGCTCATTATGTTTATTTAAACCTTTCATTGTTGAAATGCATTTTTGAAGTTGTAAAGAATCATACAATTGGCATATTTAAAGGACACAAGACATTAGTATCATTTCTATGTGATTTTTATAGGGAGGTCTCTCCATGGAAGCAGAGAAATTCTTGGCCTTGGCTGCAGAGTCACTTGACGAGCTGAAAACATGTGGCATGCAGCTACAAGACATGCATGTACCAAATACTGTTTTCAAAAAGTAAGACATATAAGTTTTAAGGTATAAATTAGATTATTTTTTCTTGCATAAAGAAAACTTATGCAGCATGATATTTGACTTTAAAGCATAATTATTTTTTTTATTTATGTCTCTACAGCATCATGACCTTGCAGCAATGGCATGCTAATATGCAACAAAATCTTAGGGAAGTCAGCTTGAACAGTGGGGTGCAGCAGCTCTTTAACAGTGCCTTGACCTGGATCGAACAACAAAATGTGAACTCGACTGAAGACACAAAATAACAAACTCAAATAACCAAACTCAGTATGACAGTGCAGCTGTGTATGTTTTTTATTTTATTTTTTTTTTCAAAAATGTAACTTCTCCATCTAGTTCAGAAGCATTTTTAATGTAGCACTAAAAGACAGAAAGTCTCAAACTAACTAGTTTTGCTTGTCTTGGCTAATGTAGGCAACATGAATTTTTTTGCAGCTGAAAGGACTCCAGTGCACACATCTTCACTTGATGTATGACAAGTTACCAGTAGTGATACCAGCAATGATTTACATCTATGTTCCAGCTTACCATTTGTATGTGTTTGTGACTGAAAACCAATAAGGTGGAGGGGGTGGTGTGTATACCCCATCCCTTACCCCTGTTTCATCACTCCAGAGCCATTGTTGCAGCGGTAGAGCAGCCAACTTGGGACCAGAAAGTTGCAGGTCTAACTTCCCGCTATGCCCACTTGTTGTGGTGTCCCTGAGCAAGACACCTAATCCCTAATTATTCCTTACTTATTTATCATACCTGGTGTTACTAAAACTATCTGGACTTTTACCAAACTTGATCTGTCAGTGACAAATGTCACAGGCCTGGCTCATGGCCCATAACAAGAATGAGGGGAGACAAAGGTATGGGCCAATTAAGATGGTTTATTGTACAAACAAAAACCCAAACAAGGATAATAAATATAAATGTGCCAATATGTTTGTGTATGCAGTGTAAGAGTGAGTGAATGTATAACTAAATGAATATGTCCAACCAAAACCAAACTAGAACAAAGAATAAAAGAGGTTACCTGGAGGCGCAGGATAGAGAGAGAAAAGTTAGTAGAGCTCTTTTAAATCACTGAGCCCAGGTGGCTCCAAATACTCAAGGTCCTCCTCTGACTGCAGGAGGAACCATCCCTGCAGTCAGAGGAGAGGCCATGACACAAAGAACTGTGAGAAACAGAAGGATTGAAACTAAAGTGGATGGCTAAGAAGTTGGTATTTCAGAAATTTTACAAATACAGTAATGTAATTGTTCAAAGATCAGATATACGGTAGTAGGAGGAATCAAAATCATTAAAGGCACTGTAAATGCTAAAGAAAAAGATCCAACAAAGTTAAGTCAGGACCTCTGGACGGTTTCTTTTTGTTGAAACGTTTCATCTTTCATCCAAAAGACATCATCAGTCTGAGGAGCCACAACAAACTCAGTCTTATAAATGGCACATTCACATAGTGGGTCAACCAGTTTGATGGTTATAAGATGGTTTTTGGAGTCTGCCTTCTCTCCCCGCCAACTCGTCTGAGGCATGACCAAAATGGTTCAAAACAAAATTCATGCTCAATAATCCAGGCTAAAAAAAAATCCAACAAAGTTAAGTTGAGTCCTATGGATGGTTTCTTTTTTTGTTGAAATGTTTCAACAAAAATCATGTTTAAAAAAATATGGTTTGTTATGTTTTCTTTCAAGACAGTTTTTGAGGAACAGGGCAGTTAGTTCAACATCTAGCATGCTCTATGATGGCGCAATGTAACTCTAAACAAGTTACCTTGACACACACAAGGGAGCTGGTAAAATTGGGCACCCTTCTAAAGCTTGGTGTTGTGTGACTCCCTTTTACGTGTGGGAAAAGAGAGTGACATGAGATGCAGTGTGCTGTTGGCAGAAAGCAAGATTGGGTGATTGGGTGTACCAGTTCCTGGCATTACAAACTTTTTTTGGAACTATCTATTCCACCATTTTCCTTGGAAATTTCAAGGCTATGACAAAGTTATGTGGAGAGATGTGACTAGAAGAAACAGCCTCCCTATTCTGAATTCAAGTAGCATTTTGTTGTTAAACTTCTATCCAAAGCATGGGTTGTATATAAAGAACATTATATCAACGATATCCAGTTGTTGATGGATCACCTCAACCAACAAAAGGCATGCCTTTCCATATTTACACAAATCTTCGGTTTTCAATTAAAAACGTGTACCGGTAAATTATTTTTTTCATTATTTAGATTTATAGAACAGGAATTACCGGTAAAGTCACTTAAGAGCTTGTAAATGGACCAGAAAGTTAGTTCTGTTTTTAGCTGTGAATCAAGTTTTGTCATTTTGATTGTAGAACAATAAATGTGCAAAGAGTTGCAGAAGGACAATTGTTCTGAAGATAAATTCTGAAAATAATGTTAACATATGTCAAGTACAGAGCAAATGATAATTGTGTTTGGTGTTTTCAGGACAATGAACTGCAGCTTCTGTCCTGCAGTTCAGGACTGGAAACTCTGCTAAATATTCCCATAAAGAAAACTGTGCTGCAGTCTCCTGCTACTGTGGTCAGAAATGAGGTATTGGTTAAGATCTTTCTTTAAATTATCCA
>JARVGV010057467.1:0-11796 GCA_031762435.1 Hypsolebias longignatus | reverse complement strand
AAAAAACGTGTTTAAAAAGACGTTACCGATCACCGTTTTAGTTTCGGTTTCGATTTACGGCCGTAAATGCGGACATATGGCGCCATGTGCGTTTGGCTCCGACCTACGGCAGAATCGAGCTACAAACGGTCCTTAGGTCCGGAACCCGTTCGTATCTTGGGGACTACCTGTATACAGTATAGTTTAGATATGTGTAGTCATGAAACTGGTTCAAGTTTCATCTCAAGTAATTGTCTGCCATATTATCAACTTCAGAAGAACATTCCCAGTAAGGTGTCTGCGAGCACATGAGAGCAGCAAAACTCTCAAACGTGCAGTGCCAAGATAAA
The DNA here is from genome assembly GCA_031762435.1 of Hypsolebias longignatus. Taxonomy (NCBI): domain Eukaryota; kingdom Metazoa; phylum Chordata; class Actinopteri; order Cyprinodontiformes; family Rivulidae; genus Hypsolebias; species Hypsolebias longignatus. The sequence continues at coordinate 11,467 of JARVGV010057467.1, read as the reverse complement.
CTGATGCAGAGACTTACCTATGCAGTCCTGGTTGTCAACATAATGCACTTCATTCACTCCCAGTCCTTCCTTTTGATAAAGCTCTTGCTCCTAAAATGTAAAATATATATATATATATTAATGGGGAAAAAAATGTGATGCTTTCACTTCTTTAAAGAAAAAAAAAGACAAAAGAACGCATTAAACTGACAACATTTGAATAACTAGAAAGAGGTTAAAACAAGAATTGTTGCAGAATAATTGGAGACCTCGGAAAAGAATAATGTTAAAAGATCACAGGAGAGGAAAAAAACAGGCCTCATCATGTCCCATGAGAAATTAGCATTCTAATGAGCGAGCACACAGGAGAAAAAACAAGACAGAAAAGCTTAATGCCAAACATCTCTGCCTTGCTCATGAAAGAGTCAATAAGTTTGGTACATCTGTGACTCCAAGTGGCATATTTCCAGGAATAAAAAAGAGGTAAACCACATCAAATCCCATTAATCCACAGGCTGCTCACTCACCTCCTTGAGGATGCGCTCGTTGAAGAACTGCTGCAGTTTCTCATTGCAGTAATTGATGCAGAACTGCTCAAAGCTGTTGTGCTCAAAATATTCTTAGAAAAGAAGAAATAGAAGCAGAAAAAACATGGATTTCAATTAATTCTTCAAATGAAAAAGGAAAAAAAAAAAAAACTGTTCAGTTCATTTTAATTATAGCAACAGGAAAATGACTTCTCAAGCAAGAGGCCCAGTAATGAAGTGTTTCTATGCATCAGGGTGTCTAAATGAATCCACAGACAGGAATCTTAATTCTGAACATAGCGACATAAAATGGCATCCAGATGGGAGCAAAAAGCAGTCAACTGAAGTTGCAGGAGGAATAATTAGTCTTTTATGCTACTATCATACACATTAGACAAGACCCAAGATGAGCTGCATTTTATTACCAAAACCAGCAATGTCCAACACGCCGATAAAGTTGGAGGAGGTCTGGAAAGGGAAACACTGGTTCACACGTTTGACCACATGATCGAAGAGGCGGCTGTACACCGCCTTGGCCAGGGCATCCCGGGCATTGTTTGCTTGTTCCACCTTTAGAGGCACCCTGGGGGACACACAAAGTGGGGCAGTGAGAGCAAGTTCGTAACTGGGACATGCTGGACTTCATTTTTTTTTTTTATCAGCTCCACTTTAATGTGGTATCAAAATTTGTTGTTGTAGTGACGCACTGTTCTCCCTGTTAGAGTCCAGCTGGAAAAAAAAAAAGTTTAAAACTGAGGATTTCTCAGTCAAAGAGGACGTTAAAACAAAAATTAGAACCTTAAAACTCTGCTGGGGTCTCAATTGGTGCTTTACACTTGGGGTTCTCAAATTTTTGGGTTCAGGGACCCCTTACAAAGGAGAAAAAGTTTCAGGGACCCCCTCGTTTATTTAAAAAAAAAATATTCCGTTTGTCTCTTTATCGCGATAAACAATAAATCAATTAATCACATGCTAAATGAAAATTATCAACCTCATTTTCACTTACAGGCTTTATTGTTTCTTCATGTCTCTCTTTCTGGATGACAAAAGGATAAACTCCGGTGCTCTTCACTGACCCCTCCCTTTCTCTTTAAAATTCATTTTTAACAGTCCAAAATTGCATTTTTGGACTGTTAAAAGCAGCTAAGCTAACAGGCATGACCTTGGGGAAAAAACCTCTGTCTTGTCAAAGCTCCAAAGTTCATGGTTGAAACACTAGGTGCCTTCGTCTAAAAACTTGTTTTTCTCAGCAAAAAGAAGCTGAGAACTTGTTTACTGATTTTTAATTTTTTTTTTATTAAAAGCTTTGTGTGACAAATGCTATGCTAAAGAGTTCAAACCACACCGAACGTCCGCCATTTTGAAAAGTGAAAACAAGGAAAGGAGAGGGACAGCGCATGTCACGTCAAGGGGCCTCCCTCCCATTTTGCTTAGAGATTCTGCTCACTCCCTCACTATCCATCCTTCAGTTTAAACAGTCTTATACTACCATCCAGTGGTCAAAAAAGGTACTACACACAAAAATAAAAATTTCTTCTTAAATTTGACAATAATTATTAATTATTGTGAAATTTCAAGTTATTACCATTTATCACAATAATTTCTGGGATAATTAATCACCCAGCAAAATTTGTTATCGTGACAGGCCTACTCTTTAATACAATGGAAATACTTGTGCAACATACATACTTAAAACTTGTGCTTTAATAGTGTTGACGCAATTTTTATACTTTTAAACATGGGGCATTTTTCATTCAAGACACACTTAATTAACAATATTTTTAATTTCCACTTTCAAAAATGATAGTTTTGAGAAACTAATAGTATCAAAAACCACTTTAAAACTTTACCTATTCACTTAATGAACATAATAAATGTATTGCCACTTCTCCAAGTTATTACAGAAAACTCTTCACATAAAACGGAACAGAATCATAACAGCAGGAGTCGTACCAAGGAACAGGGCTCAATTTGTAAACCGATTGATGCCGGAATGCAAATAGCAGGCAGGGGGAGACAATGTTGAAGAAAGTAGATGTGATTTCCTGCATTTTGGTGCATTTTAACAGGGTGTTAAACATCTACATGCTTGTTGTTTATTTTTAGGCTTGCGGACCCCCCAGGGGTCCAGGGACCCCATTTTGAGAACAAGTGCTTTACACCACCTCTCCTTTAGTTAAGAGTCCAGCGTAGCTGTTCCAGCTGGAAATAAAGTGATTTTAAAATTACAATATACAGTATTGACTTTGCTTTGCTCTTTTCCCACTAGTTTCTGCATTTTTGACCCAGTCCAGTAAAACTCTGAAGGGGCCCAACTACACTTGAATAGTTTATTGAATTAAAAAGTTAAATAGACCTTAAACACACAGGATCCTTACAATTAATTATAGCGACAGGTTTTTAAATCTGCTGCAATGTTTCATATTCAAACAAGATTTAGTTTGTTGTCGCCGCCCCCTTCTGTTGCCCCTGCCATCTCCCGGGGGTGGAGCTGTTTCGTCTGGGCCTTAGGAACAAAGGCAGTCCCTCCTCGCTCCACCTGCTCCCCAGACTCCCGGACTTCACTGTACTGCAGCCACGCTCCTCGACCTCTTCAGACGCAGACTGCATTATTAATGTGGAGGAAACACTTCCAGGCCAGGCTCGCATCTGGCTCTTTTAAAATATTAATCTAGCAAACAGGGCCACATCACTCAAACGTCACATCCCCATCCAAGTACAGAAAAGCAGCATCAAAATCATATTCTCCTCTGCATCTTTTAGCTGCATTAAATCACCAGTCAGGAAGGAGTTCACACCTTCTGTGAATGACTTTGTTTGTAGTCAAGATAAAGAAAAACTCCTACCTAAAGTAGATGTTTTATGTATTAAACCTAATTTAATTATTAAAGCTACTGTTTAGAAAAACACCTTTTTATTGATTTCAGGAAATTCACCTCAGCATTTAACATTTTACAGACTTGGGAAAAGGAAGAAGCAGGTAAAGATGATGGATGGATGTTTGACTCTTACTTGATAACTGTGCCTTTGGCTCCCCCTGCTGTGGTAAGCATGACTCTTGTTGTGAGGCTGACGCGCAGGTCGTCCTGGTCCAGGCCCAACAAATCAGCGCAATACTCAAGAGTCTGGTTCGACTGATTCTTTAAGACGCAACCACCTGAAACCAAAAACAGCTACATAAATCTTGAAACCGAAAATACACCAGCCAAAAACAAGCAGGTGTTTTATTTGTGTGTACAAAACCCTCTGCTAATCGAGGGCACTAAGACAGCAACACGCCTCTAAATGTGAATTTGATGTCGTCTTACTGTCTCCGGAGACCTTGATTATAGATAAAGTAGAAAAACAGAATAACCAAGAAAAGTAAACAGAGCAAGACCTCGTCGTTGCCAGGAAACAAGTTTTATCAGTCGCCTCTTCAGACTAAACTGAGGCAAAACCCAAGGACGCAGCTCTGTTCCTCACAGTGACAAATCTTATAAATATTTTACAACTGAAAATTCTCCAGAAATTTACGTGTGTGCGTAATTTTCAATGTTACACACATAAAACTTGCTTTAATCAAAATAGGGTAGAGTCAGATTGATCTTTAAAGTTAATCAGATATTTGTAATTATAGCTTCTGCCTCACCCGAGGAGCTCCCTGTCTCTTCAAAGTCAATGTTGCCCAGATGCAGAACTCCAGCAACGACTCTGAAAAGGTCCAGTTTCTCCGTGTCATTCAGACCGATCCTCTTCATGGCCACACACATCCTGTTGAAGTCTCCCTGGTCGTCCAGAAGGGGGTCCTTCAAAGCGCCCACTTTCAGATGCTGCAGAACACAGGAGATGATTAGAAACTTAAAAGAGACAATGTTTAATAATTGTTTTGATGCAATAAGTAAATGTATTTTGATGTAAACTGAACCACAACAGTAAAAGCCACCAGATGTAGATCCTGAAAAAGCAAATCCTTTTATAATAAACCCTCCACCAGCAGCACACAAAAAGCTCACCCCTTGGTAGGAAACAATGCTCAAGTGCTTTATCTATAAATGTATTCATGAATATAGCTTCATGACAGAATAATTTAGAAATATGGAGAAATAAACATGCAAAAATATGTAGTGTGAATTGACTCTGTATAAGACAAATCAGTCAAAATTAAAGATTAAATATGTGCTAATAATTATGTTAGGTTAATGACTCTGAATATACCACACTGTTACAAACTTCTCTCTCTGAGGTACTGCCTTGAAAGAAACAGAACTCCAGTAGTCCCTCGCTACTTCGCGGTTTGTTTTTTGCAGACTCGCTGTATTGCGGTTTTTCAAAATAAGATTGGACATACACAATTTGCTGATTGATGGATGAGCTGCATGATGGGCATGCATTTTTTATTTAAAATAAATTATTTAAAATTATTTAGCACCTGCTGCACCTGTGTGCAGCCCATAGCTGCAGGAGAAGCTTCCTCCTGCAGCATGTCAGATCTCCACTCTGCAGCAGAAAAGTGGGCGGGGCTGAGAGTGCAGCCAGAGGCAGAGAGCTGAGATCATGACATGCTGTGCTTTTTAGAGTGTTTAGTTTAGAAAATTGTTGGGGACATTCCAAGTATGTTTGTGTGAAGGGTGCAAAATGCCTTAATATATACCTGTATATAAATATTAAAATAAACTACTACTACTTGTGTACATAATTTTGTTCCATCTCATGTACCACATAAGACGGTAACGACAAAGTTTACTTGAACTTGGACTACTGTGTCCCTACTTTGCAGTTTTTCACTTTTCACTTTGGGCATGGTCCCAAACCCCTGTGATAAATGAGAGACTACTGTATATTTTTTGTTGTTGAGCTTTTTTAAATACAAATTTCAGAAATAAGGAGACTTCCAACTAAATCTTATTGAACTGTTTTGATGATGCAGTCCTGCTTTGAACGACTGATAGCAGCTGAACAATCAAGCACTTTCAATACCCAAACGCGGCATGCAAAAGCAGAAAAAGAGTAACTGCACACTCATTTCTTGTTTGTCCTTAAACAGGAGCTTATAAAAAGTCTAGCATTTAGTTTAGGAGAAGAAAAAAAACAGATTGGGAAGCATAAAACCTAGAAGAGAAGAGAAATATCACCTTATTGTCCTGTACAAAAACACAAATGTAGAAAAACATGGTTAGCAGCGCAATAGTTTCACAGAATTTTACTTACAATTTCACTTACACCCCTTTCATTTGACTTTCCTGAGTGTGAGTTTGATAAAAGAAAACAAATTTAAACTATTGTTGCTACATATCCTATTGTCTTGGTAGTCAAGAAGAAAAGGGTATTTGTTTGTAATTTTGTGAATCTGAATCACTGTCAACACAAACTGCACCATTTCATTTTAGCTCTTAAAATGTAATACTGTATAGGGAAACAAACTGTATACATGTGAGATTTATATGGAGGTCCAAAGTAAAAAAATACCCAGGTACAGGGTTGGATATGAATAAATAAACCACAACAGAGGAGATTACCTTAGAACTCTTGCGGCTCTGCAGTATTTGTTCATCAGACTCTTTACTGGCAAAGTATCTGGTGCATCCTCGATTCAGGTACTGGAAGAGTAAAATAAAAACTTAGGAACATAAAACAGATTCACTATTTTGTTATATATAACTCCCTCTTTGTAACAAATCTACAGTTGAAAGATTTATTCTACTGTTGTCCAGTTGTGCGCCACAGACGAGTTGACAAATTGCATTAAATAGCTTCTATTAACACGAGTGACGTCTCAAGGGTTCTGTTGTTTGGATGTGTTGTAAAGCCTAGAAGAAAATAAAGCTTTGGGTTGAGAAGTTAATGTTGATTTGGTCTATGAGGAGTTGATAATTGAAGGCAAAAGACACCTAAACCTAATTTCAGTCAATGAGAGTTTATATTTTGTGTAGAGAAGTCTGTGAAAATATTAGGGCTCCACTGGACGCTAACCAATAATGCTTGCAAAAATAAACTATCTGCAAGCAAGACAAGAACATGTCAAAATTACCTTTTCTGTTTGCACAAAAAGAAGACAACTTAAGGTTCAGATTTCAGTTTTACTTAAATCAAAAATCTTAAAATTAAAATCCAGGTAAACGAGTCACTTCATCCTTGTCCCTGTAGGAACCAGGTAGTCCTCGGGTTACGACGGTGTCAAGGTACGACGTTTCGAGGTTACGACGCATCTCCTTATTTTGAGTTACGCGGTTTTACGTTGGTTTTACTTTGTAAAACCACGGCGCAGCGGCAGAAGAATACAGTAATGTATTTAATTATTAAACGTACTGTACAGTAGTTTATGCGTTTTTTGATAATTATGTAGGGTACTGTGTTAGGATAGGCTAAGTGCTTGGTAAAATACATACATGTACGTACATGTATATGGTACGGTAATTACATACGTTCCGACTTGCATCGAAAATCGGTTTATGACGCCGCGTAGGAACGGATCTACGTCGTAAGTCGAGGACTACCTGTATACGTATACCCAGTCCATATCAGTTAGAATCCCTATGGGTACCTGCAACTTACCATTTAAGTACCAGGTATGTACATTGAAAGTGTAGGGTATCAAATCCCATCATGATACAGCCAGGTCCTATACTTACCAGGTACAAAACAAGGCTGTGTTATCTGTCAAATTCTATTCACAATAGATTCGAAATCTATTTGAATTCATTTTAAAACCCTTCTGTATGTTTTTAAATCTCTGAACAGTTCTGCCTCCTCCTATCTCACTGATCTGCTGCAGCCATATATCCCATAGTGCTCTGAGGTCAGTAGACCAGATGCTGTTATTGGTTCCAGGAACTCGTTTCAAGCTCAGAGGTGTCAGAACTTTCTCTGTTGCAGGTCCAAAACTGTGGAATGATTTACCACTGCATGTCAGACAGACTCCCTCTCTCACTGTTTTTTAAGTCTTGTTTAAAAACTCACTTTTATTCCCTGGCTTTAGACACTGAGTTGATTTTAACTTGTCTGTATTCTATAATGTTAACCGTTTAGTTCTTATCTTTACCTATGTGGATCTATGTATTTTATCCTGTGTCCTTTGCTGTTTTTAAGTGATTTATAAATAAAGTAGTATGGCATTGCTATGAATGTATCTTAAATAAGATTAGGTTCACATCACTATAAAATGTGTCCTTTTCCTCAGAAATAATACCACTATAGACTGTAATTTCTATGTTCAGACACTGACCCTAAAGTTATCTGGAGAGTCCAGGTGTAATTTCTTCTTCAGGTCCTCTGATGCACCAGCACACAGCCTGTAGAAGATGTGGTAGTTCCTCTCATCGTTGCTCTGCATGCAAATCCTTGACTTTTCCAACAAATAGTGGGAGACAAAACCTCCTACGACAGCATTCTGCTGGCACACAGAATACATTTAGTCCTGAACACAAACTCACATTTAAGGGAACAAACTTGAACAAAATTCATACTTTTTCATTAAAGTGGATTTCTACAAACTTCCCAAATCGACTGCTGTTATTGTTACGGACGGTTTTCGCATTTCCGAAGGCCTCGAGGAGGGGGTTTGCTGAGGTATAAAATGGAAAAGGTGCACTCATAATCAGACTATCTTAAACAAATGTGTCATGTGTGTTAATGTATTACCTTCTACAATCCTCTCATCGATATCTTGACCACTTCCATAGGTTGTTGTCAGATATCTGCAGCATGATGGTGATAAAATAAACAAGACTGAGCCAGAACTGTTTTCACTTGCAAAGCAGCTATGCTTACTTGATATTCAGCAGCAGTAGCAAAAAAGTCCCTGCCATAAAGACGAAACAATTTTTTGCCACTAATTTGACTTTTAAACGTGTTGGAGTAGTATTGTGATGTTGAACTTTAACCTCCTACAAAGATACTTTTGTTACTTTATTGGCCACCTACAGTACAAACTGAGTCTTTGTCTGTATTTCAGTTGTCTACTTTCTGCATGTCACGTGACCTTTGATTATGTTTCACTAAATTGAGTAAAAATGTGCTTTGAACAGATTAATCTAGAATGTCTGAATGAGGAGCGTCATCTAAATCAGGAAGAACAGAAATACAGTGTTATACCTGAGGACAAATTTGGTGTTTTCAGTCTTTCCAGCACCAGATTCACCAGAGACTATGATGGACTGACTAATCTTTAAAACCTTCATGTCCCTGTAGGCTTTATCCGCTAAAACAAACAAACAAAACAAAAAAATTACTTTTGTAGAAAACAAAGGTAATATTCACAAATCAACATATGCAATATGTTATCTTTTAATATAAAAAACCTTTAGGAAATGCTTTGTTAACCATCTGTGCTACTTGTATGCACACATTAATGCCGTCCTTTGCTGAGCAGGAAGTTTGAATGCTGTTTACTAACAGTAACCGTCACATTGTAGTTTGGCTCAGAAAAGCTGCTCTCACCTATAGCGTAGACGTGGGGTGGCAGAGTGCCCAGTGACTTTCCGTGGTATGACTTGATGGCCTCAGGGCTGTACAGTTTAGGTATATCGTAGTACGGATTAACAGCTATCAGGATATTAGCCACATACGTCTGCAAGAGAATGAACAGAAGCAGGATTAAGGTCACAGCTATTGAATTATTTACATTTTGGTAAAAAAACAAAAGTGAAAAGGACGACTGAAGGCTGGTGGGACACACCTAAACTTGTTTTCATGTCTTGCATTTTTTAATCTAACCAGCTGTTTTTAATTTCCTAAATGGAAGGATTGAGGCAAAGATTGGCTGTGAGTCTGACTCTTCCCTCTTTATCAGCTGGATATTTTTCTCCAGGGAATCAAGGCCAGGCATTGTTTCTTTCTGCTCTACAACCTGCAATGTGGTCTAATGGGACAGTAGTGCCTTTAACTCATGTAACAAGGGCATCCCTGTGTATAGGATGTATATTTGCACTAAGATTTTTATTTAAACTGTTTTCAAAACCTACATAAATGAGGTCCTTGTTGTATCGCACTTTGACATTGTTGAGAAGAGTGGCTTCATTTAGGTACATAAGAGAGCCTGGAAACCAAAAGAAAAGCACACAATACAATTAAAATCTAACAGAATAACTCAAAATATTTGCATTTTAAATAAAAATAACTTACAGTTGTCGTCTACATATTTGTTGACATCATCCTCAGCTGGGAAGACGTGGTTCATTGGAGCAAGAAAGGTCTGCAACATGAATTAATCTCATTGTAACATCTACATGGTGTCGTTTACAAAACAGTCAGACATGCTGCAAAATTAATTAATCTCCTTTAATCTGTGCTAAAATTTATGTATGTTATTTAATGTTTATAATTTTTAGGAAAGCTTATAAAACAGTGAGTGTGTTAATTATGAATTATAAACATAGAGAAACGTATTAAACATCAGAAACTGCCAAACAGTTCTGCATAAACATGAGATATTTATGAAGCCTAAAGATTACAGTGATGACGTGACATGTTCTTGGGCTGAGGTAGTTACTGTTGCTCTCACTCTTTTGTATAAAAGTCTGAGTTCATGGAAATAAACTCAATGGAACAGGTCGGCTGTGAGAGAAACAAGGAGAGACATGGCAGCGTGATGAATAATTTGCTGAGGGAGCAACAGGATCTGAACACCTGAGTTAGTGTGTGTGTTCGGGATGAAGGTGGAGCTCTGAGGTCATAAAACCAAACTGTGTCACGTTTTTATTGAAGGCAAACCTCACTTTCTAAATTTAAACTGCCTGAGTAACTACTAATAGTGACACCTACGACAAGGGAATAATATTATTCCTACAGTATGTTTTAGTTTAATTAACAGTTTTATTCTCCATTATATTTAATGGTCAGAACACATTTCCTGCTGCATAATAATAAGACAGTTTGAACATGATCCACTGCACAGCGATGCATGATTTATGACCACAGACAGCCGATGGTCATAAACAGAGTGAGCTTTGTGTGGCTGCAGCATCTTGGCACTACATGTTGATTCACGGTAACAACCATGTGGAAAAATGCCTAACCAATGAAAGTGACTGAAAAAAGTGGCAGCCGGACAGAGGAGTGCACTCACAGCTGACGCACTAATGAGCCTCAGCTCTGTGCAGAGAAAATTGACTTCAATGGGTCTTTCATGAATCTACTAAATAGTTTAGGTAATGACAATCATTAAAAGTTCACAGCTATAGAGAGAAAAATACATTTCCATTTATCTTAGAGCTCATTACAAGCACTTTCAGAAAATAACTAAAGTTAATTCACACAAGCGCAAGGACTGCTTAGGACTAATAACAGATAATTTACCTGAGAATCGATGTGAGCTGTAGCACATGCTTTTGTTGGTTTCTCTGTACTGCAGATGGGTACATCCCTGCATAAATACATACTCATGTATGTGTTGTGCAGTAGGTATCACTTTCACTATCCTCAGTGATGAACAAAAACTAATTTCTGCAGCATGTTTCATACACATCCTTGTCTTGAATGTCAGCTGTTGCAGGGTATGTCACATTCAAGTGCATATTGCTTTGTCATCATGGGGAAGACTGCTGACTTGACAATTGTCCAAAATACGACCATTGACACCTTGCACAAGGAGGGCAAGACACAAAAGGTCATTGCTAAAGAGTCTGGTTGTTTATAGAGCTCTGTGTCCAAGCACATTAATAGAGAGGCGATGGGAAGGAAACAATGTGGTAGAAAAAAGTGTACAAGCAATAGGGATAACCACACCCTGGAGAGGACTGTAAAACAAAACCCTTTCCAAAATGTGGGGGAGATTCACAAAGAGTAGACTGCACCTGGAGTCAGTGCTTCAAGAACCACCACGCTCAGACATATGCAAGACAAGGGATTTAGCTGTTGTATTCCTTGTGTCAAGCCACTCTTGGACAAGAGACAGTATCAGAAGCATCTCACCTGGGACTGCTGCTGAGTGGTCCAAAGTTATGTTCTCTGATTAAAGTAAATTTTGCATTTCCTTTGGAAAT
>JARVGV010057436.1:0-11806 GCA_031762435.1 Hypsolebias longignatus | reverse complement strand
TTTTTTTCAATGTAAAACAACAACAGCGCACTTAGAACGCCGTTTTAATGTGTTTCCAAGCAGTTAGCTAACAAAATGCCCTAAAAGAAAAATCGGAAAAAACTGCATAAAAAAGACAACGTAAGGTGTGATGACGTCACCGGGGGCAGCGCCGTAAGTCCGAAACGCTGTCAGTCGATGGCGCCGTAAGTCGTGACCACCTTTATATAGTCAGCTTCATGTTGGGTAGTATGGAGGCTCATATATGAAGAAAATGCTTTGTGTTTTCATTGCTCTCTGTGAAAATGGGTTACAATGGCTTAAAGAAATATGCAAATCCACCCAGGCATCATATTTCTACCTTTCCTTTGACCTACTTTGTGCCTCTGAGCGACATCTTCCATGTAATGCCCCACCAACATAATGAGAAAGGTTCCACACCATGGTGGCAGGGGGTGTACATGACAAATGGATCACATGTACACTTGCTTAAAACATGTTGAAAGGAATAATAATGACTTTCTGGGAGTTATTATGTTGGTATTTCACAGGTGTCTATAGTGTTTTATAAATGTGTTGTTTATGATGATGGTAAGTGACATGCAAAAGTACGGGGTCAACATTTTTTTTTTTTAAGTAGACGAAACAAGAAATAATGATTTGTTCATATATAAAAGGATTTGTACCCTGCACAAAAATGCAGCTTAATGAGAAAGCATTCCTTGCAATAAAACATAAAATCAGGTGTAAATTCATACCGACACTTTTGTTTATGCATGAAAAAAAATACTATTTGTTCTTTTGAAAACTTTTTCTGTATCTCGTGTCTGATGCGCCTATTGAGGTTTAACATAGTTCTGTTTCATAAATATGCATATTTTACACTGGTAGATTTAGGTGCAGACAGTTGTTGGATTTTTCTTTGTTTTTAAGACTCTAATGCTTATAAAATAAACAAGGCAAGACAGAATGTTTCTACTAATATGAATGCATGATTTTGATTTGTTTTGATTTTATTTAATCCCTTCGTAGGGAACTGTTAAACCATTTTGTGATTAAATTGTAAATTAAAAGTGGTAAACTACACAGCTACATCACTGCTCAGAAATAGAAACGTTATTGGATTACATAAATCATGTCAAGACATTAAAGAAATCAAAGTCAAGACAAGATGGAAAAAAATCAGAACAAAGGCCCATTAAAAACTCAGCTGAAGAAAAGGAAGAGATAAAGGACATGCCAATGTTTCCTTTTGCTGAGGGATTTGAATAGGGAATGATAGTTGGTTTTTTGTTTATTAAAAAAAAAGAAGAGTGTTGTTCTTGAATGGAAAACAGGAAATGCAAGAAAGCAATAATGTTTATGGTGCAAGATATTCAAGCTAGTAGGAGTTACACCATGTGTTAGAATACTGTACTGGTGCATCTCAAAATTAGAATACTGTGAAAAAGTTTTTTTATTTTTTTTATTTTTAACAGTAATTTCAGAAAGTGAAACTCGTATGATTCAATATGGAGTGAAATATTTCAAGCCTTTATTTCTTGTATTTTTGATGATTATATCGTACAGATAATTAAAAAGATAAACTCAGTATCCCAGAAAATGAGAATATTGTAAAGAGGTTCAATGATGGAAACTTCTGGTGTCACACACCAATCAGCTGATTAACTCCTGAACATGAGCTACAAACGTCTCATTCCTCAAGTCCAGCCAGTCCTGAACCAGAGACAACGTCAGAAGCGTCTGACCTGAGCTGAGGAGACAAAGAACTGGACTATTGCTCTGTGGTCCGACGTCGTTTTTTCAGATCAAAGTACATTTAGCATGATATTTGGAGATAAGGTCCCAGAGTCTGAGGTCGAGTGGAGAGGCCCAGAATCCATGATGCCTGAAGTTCAGTGAGAAGTTTCCACAGTCAGTGATGGTTTGGGTTCATGTCCTCTGCTGGTGTTGGTCCACTGTGTTTTCTGATGTCCACAGTCAATGCAGCATCTACCAGGACATTTTAGGGACTTCATGTCTCTTTCTGCTGATAAGCGTTATGGAAATGCTGATTTCATTTTCCAGCAGGACTTGGCTCCAGCCCACACTGACAAAGATGTACTGAAACAAAGACTAAAAGATGGCTGTGGAATATTCTAATTTTCTGAGACACTGAATTTGGCTTTTTCATTATTTGTAAGACATAATCATCAAAATTACAACAAGTAAAGGGTTGAAATAGTTCACTCTGTGTAATGAATGTATAGAATATATGAGTTTCACTTTATGAAATGACTGACAATGAAAAAAATCTATATTTTTCATGAAATTGTAATTTTTTTTTTAGTGCACCTGTAGAGGTAGGTTTTGATGTATGTACTGTATTTATTTATTTTGACGCAGAACAGAGTGATGGATCATGGCGAGCAGAGGGAGCATTTTTTTCCCACAACCAGGCACAATGACAGGGGGTGGCCAATGGTTGCCTTGGCCACCACATATTATTCTTTGACCATCCCAAAAGCCACCCGAATCATTTGAGAAATGATACTCACTTTACATTTATGCAATATAAAATTTAGAAAGCAAAGTTTTGTCAAATGAAAAGGGCAGTTGCTTTACATACACCTGTATGGTGGTGGCCATCTTGGATTTTGATGTGGCAAAATCCAAAAAGTATTGACTTTTCTTACCACAATCTGGGTCCTCATTTACCTGTCTACCCACATAAGCACAACACTACTACACTTCTACAAATCTAATGTGACTAAATCAGTCTGTAGAATCTAATCAGTGCTTTAGATCACATTTGTTCCACTGATTCCACTGACACGTCGAGGAAATGGGGGGCTTAGTGTCTTCATCACAGACAGTTTGACATGTGACTGCATACTGGTGGAATTGAACCTCAAACTCTCTCATTGATTGCTTTACCACTCAGCCATAGCCAGCCTATGATGTTATCCATATTAACACAACTTGGAGACAGTTCACTCCTTATCAAAAAGAAAGATTAAACCCTCTTGAAGCTGAATCCATCTGACTCCTAAATGCAGAATTAGAGTCAGTTGCACATGAAAGGAGTCGGACAGCTGATCGTTCTGCTTTCGGAAACAGAAAAGCACAATCGGGCATTCACACTGAGATTTGACAGCCCTTTTAGGCTCACATGGTGCTTTAAGGTCTTTAATGTATGATGGAGCTTACAGGGCTCTAAAGGGAAAGTGTTTAAATCCTTATCTGATTCAAATGGCAAAATGTGGTTGCATCGCTTACCAAAACATGAATTTTAAGCAAATATACAATTTGATCTTTTGTTGATTTAAAGTATTTGGACAAAACAAATGCACTAGTGCGTCTGTGTGACTGACTGCGTTTCAGTTTCAACAAGATCTAATTTGATTGGATAACCGATGCACAGTTGAGACAACAGTTCATTTCAGCCTTCATGATATTTCTCTCACATCTTTTTGATACAAACTGGTTAGTCTAACATTTTTTATAGATGTCACAGAGCATCACTGGATAGGAGGTTTTTGGCTGAACTTTGTGGCACGAGAACATCTGCAATCACTGTGCTCTCTGCACATTTTCACACATACACTCATGTATTTCCACAGACAGGCGTTAGTTTTTACTTGACACAAATAATTTACAATGATGACTTTATCAAATAGAGCAATCTTTATTTATGTCTTAAGAAAGCAACCATGAAATACAAAACAACTTAAATGATAAATGTTGTATGTGACAGAATTATTTTGTTCAGGTTTTGTGCCTAATTGAATTGAATTTTTGTCAGCTTTGCAGGTGGGTGACAGAAACTACAGGAGACTTTCAGCAAGAACGTTGACTTGATAAGATTAAGATTCTGTAAGAGAGCACATAATTTAATTTTACTATAGCACCCATAACAATGTTATCTGAATGGATTAGACTTGTTTCACCTCAAAGTAAAAAAACAACAATTTAATCAGGGCTTTCCATGTAGGTTATCTCAAGAGCAATTATCTACAGATCACTATGAGTTTTTCCTCTGAAAACACAGGACCTCCATGTTGACTTGTACTACTAAAGAATAATACTAAAGAATAATAAAAACTACTAAATACTACTACTAAATAATACTAAAGAATACTACTAAGCAATAATAAATACTACTAAATACTACTAAAGAATACTACTAAAGAATAATAAATACTACTACAAATACTACTAATAAACACAGGAAAGGAAGTAAATAAGTACAGGTAGTCCCCGGTTTACGGCCGAGTTCCGTTCTAACAGCCCGGCCGTATACCGATTTAGACTTAAACCGGAACTGCACACACGTGGCGGCCGTAAACGCGGATTTTAGACTGAAAACGAAAACGAAACTAAAACGGCGATCGGTAACGGCTTTTTAAACACGTTTTTTCAATGTAAAACAACTTAGAACTGCTGTTTTAATGTGTTTTAATGTGTTTTAATGTGTTTCCAAGCAGTTAGCTAACAAAATACCCTCAAAAAACCCGAAAAAAACATAAAATGCTGCATAAGAAAGGCAACGTACGGCTCGATGACGTCACTGGGGGCGGCGCCGTAAGTACGGAGCGCCGTAGGTCGATGGCGCCGTAGGTCGGGGACCGCCTCTAGTTGAATGATACAACATATACAGGTATATGTTTTGCCACTTCTAACATCATGTCACACACACTTTAATATTCTTTTGACGTGAACTAGTCTTGAATAATTAATTGTAGGGTGCAACAGGTAACCTCTTCCTAGCATCCTACACTCTTTTCTTCTGTTGAAATGTTTCCAGATTCTAGAAGCTTCACAGGTCCAAAGGGGGATGCCCCTATGTACCTACCTATCTACCTAGCTAGACAGCAGGATCAAAACACAGACTCCTGAAGTGGATTTTATCAAAAAGGTTAATTAGAAATGTGGTAGTTCTGTACGGCAGAAGCCTGCCTGTCTATTTTAAATACATTTGACCTGACTTGACTGGACTTGACTTGATTAAACTTCTTTTATTTCTACAGCTTTATATGCTTTATATGCCAATGTTTTAAATTTTTTAATGTCATACTGTACCTTTCTGGATGAGGTGATCACATGAATTATGAACTGTGTTTTCTGAGCATTCGTTAATGAAGTTCCTTCCACAGGCTCCATGAGGAGGCCAGTATAAAGGTATCATACTAATTATAACCAACTCCAATCACAATGATCATACTAATAAAAACTAACCCTAATTACAATGACATGTGCCAAGGAGTATTCTTTGAAAACATTATTTTACTGATTACTTGTTTTCACTGAAGGATTAAGTCACTTATTGCTGTGTATTGCTTGTTGTGTTGTTCTTTGGGAAGATAACTTTATTTCAGGTAGATCCATTGAATGCAGACGTTTCAGGTGGTGGAGAATGGAACAGGAGTACACAGGTATCTCCGGGGAAGTCCATTATACTGTATACTTCATTTCAGGTTCACATTTATAGATGGATGTAAGAAGTTTACATGTGCTGTTTTATTATAACCATTATGATGTAGGAGTATACACTAGCAGTAACAATAATGACCATTAGGGCATCCAATAATTAAGAAACAGGTTTTTACTCGCTAGGAGTTAACCACAGTCGCCTTTTTTCTGGCCCACAAATGGGCCATGGTCTCCACAGATAAGACCAATAAAAAAAAGGCCATACAGTGTGTTTAACAATTCGAAAACTTTGGTGTCCTGCTTTTCTCATCAGGAGGAAGAATCCCTGGGTGAGGAGACTGACGATGGACCCATACACCAGACTGGGTCTTGCTGAAGGTGACTGGATGAAGGTGGACGGGACCCTACGAGGTGGTGGAAAGAACATCACACGCCATCTGTCTCCAGAGGAAGAGCGACACCTGTCACGACTGCAGCCAGTGCACCCATGCAAAGGAGCTGAATCAATCGCTGAGCCAGGTTGAGACCAAGCTGGATGAGCAGAGCTCCCCACTTTGTCAGAACAAGTGGCCAGACAACTCCCACCCCCAGAGAGCCACAATACACCCCTTTCTACCCCACTTTGGAACTGGACTTATTCTTTATTCCCCCAAGAAGAAGTAAGAAGACTGACACACTGACTAAGGGCTCTTGTGGACGAACAAGGCCTCCCACCGCAAGCTCAAGCCCAGAAGACCTGCTGCTAGGGGTGTTGAACATGAGTGTTTATATTTTCTTTCAGTCATTCTGAGGAAACAACCAGAGCTGTTAAAAAGGGTTGAAAATTAATTATGTCTTTTATTCGATCATTTTGGAGAGAACGAAGTACAAAATGTGTTTATTAAAAAGGCTAGATATGTACAAGATGCTGAAGTGAGTCTTAACGGACCGTTGTCATCAGGGGCATGAAGCAATGTTGTGTTTTCCTTCCAAGAATATAACCATCAGCCCCAGGGGTTTTTTCCCACAGCATTCACACAGCATCTAAGGAAATAAAGCTCAAGTACTCACCTTATGTGATTCTTGTACTGAAACTGTTTTGGACAAAAAGTACAATGATGATGTCTTCTCTCACACCAGCGGTGTTAAAGTTTATGTTTTTCATCTGCCCAATTCCCAAAGTTAAGGTAATTGATATGTTTTGTGTTTTTAAAGAGGTTTTCAACTGATAAACAGGAAGGAAATAAATGTGAGCGTTTTACATTATTATCATTTTAAAAACATTCTGTTTGTTCAAAGTTGATTGTTTATCATGAGGTGTGTGTAATACTGACTAAAGGAGTATTGGTCACACCGGGAAACTGTCTAAACACCGTATAAAATATTTATCTGAGAAGACTTTTTGTTCTAACCTGCAGAATGTCCCAACTGCTCTGCCAACACTTATCTTATGATGACAGAAGTTGATCTGCAACTGCTGTGTCATGTTTTCCACTCCCACTTCCTGCTGATTTCTGTTTTCTGTGTCACTTGCCTGAATAAAAGACGGTGTAAAACTCCAGCAAGTTGGGAGTTCACCCTGATCCTGGTCTGTAGTGGATTTCCCCTATTTGCAAAGAGCTGTTCAAAATCTCACTCTGTTGTCTTGTGTGAATTGTTTTATTTAAGGTTAATGAAGGAAAAAAAAACTATCAATATAATTCATACCCTTCAATGTGAACATTATTTGTGTTTTCATCATTGAGCCATGTCTCTGACAGTGCTATTAAAGTAAAAGTTCTCTTTAATTGTTTTAAATAATCTGTTATTTTGGATATAGTGTATTTGCATTTATACTTCTACTATTGAAGTGAGTAATAGAGAGACCTCCATTTTTCATATTGATGTCATTAAACTGTTCTTCATTATAATAGTCATACTCTTTTATAACTGGAAAAAATGTATCAATCACATCTTTGACATTATATATTTTAAATTCTGAGTCTTCATATGTTGTCATATTTTAATGTATTTGTTCATTTGACTGTATATTATTTCAATTTTTGTGTGCGAGTTGTTTCAGTGATTTATAATTTTCTTCTCCTGAGCTCATCTGTTTTTTTCCAGATCCTTCAGGTTTTTTTTTAATTATCATTATTTTAGCCTGAGAACTTCCTGTGCTTTGATCCAGATGTTTCCATTTCTTGTCCATGTTGATACTATTTTTTCTGTTTTTCAACAACCTTGCTTCACGTGCAATGTTTCCATTTTTTTTTCATATGATGAGTTTATGAATATTTTAGAAGCTCTGTATGAAAAAAATTGTGTGCAAAAAAAATTATACAAAAAGAAATATTGTTGACCAACCATGGATGACAAAAGGGTTGAGAAATGCTTGTTAAATAAAAGGATTACAGTATTTGTATTCATGTTTCTTGAAATTGAGAGCACAAGAGACAGAAGAGAAATATAAGAAGTATAAAAATAAATTAGTAGAGATTAATAAGGAAACATAAGAAGGAATATTGTTGTGATTTATTAAATAAAAGTAATGGTGATATGAAAGCAACATGGCGAGTAAAGAATAGTGTTCTGAAAATCATAAAGTGAAAATAAGTATTTCAATATTTTGTAAAGGACAATGATGAAATCCATGATGAGAATAAAACTGTAAATGGATTTAATAATTATTTTGTGAATGTCGGATCAAGTTTTGCAGCTAAAATACCAAAAGTAGATAATAATGTGAGCCATTCAATTATAGGTTATGCAAACAGTATTTTTCTTAAGGGAACTGGCAAAGAAGAAATAATGAATGTAGTAAAATATCTTACAAACAAGATATCAAAAGACTGGGTGCATGGATATGATGTTTGTAAAGGACATAATGAGTCATGTTATTGAGCCATTTACATATTTATGTAATTTATCATTCACAACAGGAATATTTCCAGATAATATGAAAGTAACTAATATTAGGATTTGACTCTGGAGGCAGGAATAATCCCAGTTGTACAGACAGGAGTACTCAGGAGGCAGAATGTACAAAAATAAATATATTTAATGAATTTAAATCAAAAGGCTGACAGGGCAGCAAACTTACTTAATACATGCCTTGGCATGGCAGGACAGGACAGGACATGGCAAACCCAACGATGACGCGACAAAGGACAGAACTCACAGACAGGTTTATATACACACAGACAAGACAGGACATGATTACAAACAGCTGGGAACACAAGGAAGAATCAATCAAGACAAGGAATGGATTAAAACAAGGTGCACAGACAAGGGATGACCACAAGATGGAGCCATCCTTACATCAGCTGGTACTCGAGCACTGCAGCCAGGTTGACGGGAAATCGTCCACGGCGCCTCCTTTTCAACTAATTTGGGATTTGGGGCTGTAGTTAAGATATTTGAGCTTTTGAGATGTTAATCAGCTGCTTCTGGTTGTAAAAAAAAAGCACCTTGTTGTTATGGTTACACATCATAACAAATGCCCAAAAGTAAAAAGGTTTCAGTACAAAATCCTTCCAGCTACACAGCATCCAATACCAGAGGAAACAATCATCCAAAAAAAGTGATTTACATCCGGAAAATAGAAGAGTAAAGTTTTCAAAAGCAATAACCCAAAATGGATGTAACAGATCTCATTTGTAAATGAGTCTTCGAGGCTCAATGTTATTTATGTCTAAATAAAGGTTGAATGAATCTTCCACTGGTGTTGCGGTTTGCCTCCAAAAACTTTTGAACATACAGAAAGTTTGGGAGCTGTACAGTGAAAAAGAGCGGAGGTAAATAAACCCCATGCTTCTAGTGTGTTAGTGACCGTGTGGTACTGTAACAGTCAATCAGCAGCTGGGTTAAACAAAGCTGACAGTGATTGAGCCAATCAGCACCCGGGTTACTAAGCATTTCTGTTACAAAGCATTTCTGGCATTTCAGTTCACCGCCAGAGACTTTTGAACGCACAGAACATTTAGAAAACAACGCAGTAGTAGTATCGCTTGAAGTTTAGTTGAAAAAGAGCAATGGCAAACAGAGGATAACTACCAATCAGCGGCTGGGAAAACAGTTGACGTAACTGACCCTATTAGTGGCCGGGAAAACAGAGCTGACAGCCAGACAGTGCTCGGGTCACGTAGCACAACACTGTTTTTTAAAGAGACATGTTCTGACATGATTTACATGTTCTTTTGAATCTTACGTTTGTAAAGTTGAATTTTCTTTAAAAAAAAAAAAAACTTGCAAAAATACTGTTAGGCAGAAAACAACGGTCGGCCAGAGGCACTACAGCATCAAATTAAAGGCAATGTAATCCTTATGGGTGGCAATTACAGTACAGCTGGGGGTTGAATGAAAGAAAACCACAAAATGGCTGTCCAAATTATTTTTTGTCATTAACTTTTTCATATCCACGTGAGTTCTGTACAGTGATATTACTGTACAGTCCACAATCGTTTGTAAAAAATAAATAAATAAATAATGCACATTATTTTGGACTTCTATACACCGTACAACAAAAACCACGATAGAGCGAGTCTGCCAAAAAACGAACTGTGAAGTAGTGAGAGATTACTGTTCTGGTTCTGTGCACCAGTGAGTTCTTGAATATTTAAGGGTCTTCAGACGAGTTTAATTCATTCTGCTACACCACTGCAAAGATCTCAGACTAGCTCTAAATTTAACTCTTCATCATGGCAGAAGAGTTTAAACATAAAGCCATCACAGCTTTTCACATGTACACTCTGAATATTTTGAGCTTAATCTCATTGAGTCACGAGGAGTCATTTCAAAGAGACCAGTTTTCCAGACAACACTCACCTGTCAGATGAGCAGCGGTCAAACCCTCAGGGTTATAGCTGATCAAGGAGTTGAAAATGTCTATATTGCCAAAATGATGTGAGAGGCACATATTGCAGAAGATTTATTAGTGGAAAACGCATGCACAACCAGATAATTGAGCACCTATAGAGGGATGTTTGGACAGTACACCTTACGCCCAAGGCTGATTGGGCCATGTTTTCTCCCGGCTTGAATGACCATCCCATCAGGACATTATGTAGCCTTTCCCTAAACCAGCTGTGGGGACCTGGGATTCTGCAACACCTCATCAGAGAGCCAGAGATGTCTGAGGAAAATGTGGCAAGATTCCAAATTGAGGACATTGATTGAGAGAGGTCAGGACCATCCCATCATGCCAACACAGATATTATTGTGCCAGAAATGGAATGCCCATTGAATGCCGATGATATTGAATCTCTATGCCGTGCCATTAATCCCTTCACGCCTTCATCTAGTTTTGGAAGAGTCATTTATTTAACCATACTCTCACACACTCTGCACCTGCATTACCATTATTGACAGTCATCACTCGGCTCAGGGGTCACATGCGGCTCTTTGGTCCCTCTGCAGTGGCTCTTTCAAGCTTTGACTAAAACACAAAACTGCATTTTATTGTTATACAAATAAAAAATAAAGCTGGTTTTAGCAGTTTTCTCTTTTCAGTTTTTTGGTAATTTCTTTTGCAAATATGCCATTAGTAATATACTCACTTTAACTTCATTCTTTATAATGTAGTTTTTCTTTCGTTTTTATATCATTCTTCTATTTACTTTTCATTGTACATGATTGTCTATTGTGTGTAAAACAGATCTCTTGAAAATGTGTCTTGGAGGCTCAATGAGACTAACCTGTATAAATAATGGTTTAATGAATGTACATTTAAATTTAGAGTCCAAATACATTTAGGATCATATTTTAGTTTCCTTTAATTGAGGTTACAAACTAGAAAGACCAAGCGCATTAGTACCCATAACTGTTGGGCTTTAGATCACACCTGTCTCTAAGCTGCACTTATTAAATATAAGATAAATCATAATTTTGTACATAAATAAGACGCTCCGGTTATTTAGCCGTGGGCATCCACCATGCATTATCAGGAACTGTGCCCCCAGTCTGTGTGCAGATTTCTTGTTGTAGTACAAGAACCAGCCAGCAGATCGTGTTTCACAGAATATAGCTTGCTTCCAACACATGCTCAGACTACATGATCGTCAAGAGTATTCATGAAGCTTCACTGTCTGACTCATGGTTACAACTATTATACCTTCAAAATGAACACAATAAATATCCAAGCATAATCACTGGACAGAACAGTGCCAAACACCTACTTAACTGAAATGATTTAAAAATAAATTACAGGTAGTCCTCGACTTACGAAAGAGTTCCGTTCCTACGCACCATTCGTAACCCGATTTTGCCGTAGGTCGGAGCTCACTCCACGTGGCGGCCGTAACTCCGCATTTTTGCCGTAAGTCAGAAAAAGAACGGTAAACTGCATTTTAAACACATTTTTTTCAACGAAACACAACACCAGCGTACATTCTGTACCTTAACCATGTACAGTACTGTATTTCCAAGAAGTTAGCTAACACAGTACCCTCAAAAAACA
>JARVGV010057398.1:0-11831 GCA_031762435.1 Hypsolebias longignatus | reverse complement strand
TTCCCTGTGCCCACGCATTGTCCTTCAAGGTATTTGGTTCTGTCTCCCCCCGTGTCTCCTTATTCCTCGCCCTCTGTGACTTTTGCTTCCTTGTCAGCTCGTTATTTCATTAATAAATATTATTCTTATTTACCCTGTGAGTCCCCTGTGCCTGCCTGCACCATTGCCTTCACACACACACACACCAGAATCATAACACTTTTTTAATTAAAATTTGAACATATTTTTTGTAGAAACTTTACAGATTTAGTTTATTTATTTATTTATTTATTTATTTATTTATTTATTTATTTTTTCATATTTTACTAGATGAAACATTTCAGCTGCATTGCTGTCCCGTGTTGGGCAAAATATAGTTTAAAAAGGAGACAAATTTGGACTGCCAGGAGACTAGTCAAGGAAACATTCTGGAACATGGACTACTGACTGAAGAACATGTGTATATCATTATTTTGGCAATGAGTAATAAGCTTATGCACATTAGACAACAGAATTGTTATACCAGTTTGGTATGCAAAATGCCTTCAGTTAATTTATTTATTTATTTTGATGTGGTGGGCTTAGTTGACATCTTCAAGCACACATAGCTTTATTGATCAAGTTAACATGTAGTCAATTTATTTTTCCAATTCTAAAATTATTTTTTATGTTCTAATGTCATACATCCTAAAATTCCAAGCACGTGTTAAGCAAACAATGCTACTAAAGCAAGTCAATATTTTTGAGTGTTTGAGTTCCTGCATTTCTGAACATGCCTTATTAGTGTGGGCTGTAGAGACAGTTTTTTTCTAATTGCTTTCAGATGTAGTGCTTTGATTAATTTGTTTTTTATCAAGAACTTTATATAACTTTGAAATAAAAGCAACCTACTCAAAGCCACATAGTTCGTTTATCTAAAACCCTTGCATTTATTCTATCTGTCTTTCACTGGGTTGTATAACTGTAGTAGCAGCTATGGTGTCTTGAAAACTCTAAATTCTTTATTTTTCCTTTCAATGTTTGGTACTTTGTGTGTTGAGGAGTTTTCCAAATCATCTCTGTCAATATCAGAAGTGGTTCCCTGCTCTGATCAGTTTTCACTGGAGCTCTTGTGTCTGGGCTAAATAAATCAATGGGGATGCAAACTGTCATTCCACTCACCCAGATTCTCTTTGTCTCACTCTTTTCCTTCTATACAATGAAACTGAGTCTGATCTCCATTTAGCATGCCTTTCTAATTGCCTCATTTAAGAAAATGGACCAATCAAACTTTTTTTTTTACCGTCTACTTTTCTATTCAACACAGGGGTCCATGGAACATTTCAAGACAGGAATCTCTCCAGTTATTTTTCAACCCCTTTAACAAACATTGTTTATGATAATGATAATGCAATTCAGAAATGTATTTTTCCCATTGTTAATCAAAAATTGCATACATTTCTTCCATCCATCCCACTATCTGTTACCTGCTTCTTCCATTTTGGGTCATGGGGGTTTGCATACATTTATTGACCTAATTTGGCATTGCCACTCATTAAAGTTATTAAATATGTTTTACTGAATAAACTAACAGCATAAAGTGTGAATGGTGCAGTGAACCTATTCATCCACTGTTTTTTTTTTTTCATTAAGTTTTTACGTTTTTGCATGTTCCATGTTAACTGAATTATTTTAAAACCCAACTTTTACTAAATCACAATGTTTAGTTTCTGTTGGCAGGGATCCTGGGATAAAGATCTTGGGGGCTAAACAGATTCACAAAGTGCCAGCAGGACTAGAATTTGAAACTAAATCTGGAGCTGCTGCACAGTAGAGGAAATATAGGGGGCTTTGGGACCTGACAGAGACATAATTTAATATATCCTCAGGAAAAATGGAAGGTGAAAACAACACACATGAAGACATAGAGTTCAGTTGCTTAAATAGTCTTTTACTACCAAACAAGGTCTATAGATATTCACAGTTGGTCACCAAGGGCCAACCTGTACACAGTAAGATCTAAATTGTTGCAGACAATGGAAAGCTATCCTATAAAGCTATGCCTCTTTTCCTGCATTGACAGTAATCCCCATGTAAAATAATTAGGCATGGGGCTGATCTGATCTGGTATTGGTATCAGCCTCAGATACCAGCATAATTTACGTATCTGATTTTTCTGATCCAACCTGCCGATATTTCCGATCCTTGATGCACATTGGGTTCAAACTATAGAATGGCTTTCCTGAACGGAGGCGTGTCTCATGAACCTAGAGTAATAAGACCCGCTTCACATTCAGGAAATCCAATTCATAGTTTGTAGCCAGCTACAGCATGAGGATTGAGTGAACAGCCCTGTTGCTAACAGCTAGCCAACTTTTCATTGTAACATGTCTGCTGTGTGGAAGTATTTTACACTAAACACCAGAAGACAGTAACATGCAATGTCTGCAGAGCCATAGCACCACATTAAACGGCGGTCAAGTTAGTTTTACATTGGACATTCAAGCTCCAGGGCTTCAGCGGGACGCCACTCTCGCTGAACTGAAACAGGCATCCCGACCCCAGCCAGTTGCGTCCAGTCCGACACACTGTCTGCCCGTCTCTGAGGAGGGACGGGATGAGAGCGGCTGACTGAAATCAGGCCGCCCTCCCTGGACTGAACAAGAACAAACCACTGAAGCCCCAGAGCTCAAATGTTTACTGAGAAGTTGCTAAATTTCATAGTAAATATTGACCAACCACTTTCAGTTGTAGAAAACGAAGGATTTCACAACTTGATACTTGCAGCCAAAATATAGTTTACACTCCAGGAGATATTTATCTGTACAATAGCAGACAATCAAAAACACATATTAATAAATAAAATAAAAAATACAAGAAAACTGTAGAAAAAAAAAAAGAAATATAAACAGCTACATTATAAAGCAATGTAAAATACTAAAAACAGGAACATGTCTGTGTTGGTTTATGCCATGAACTTAGCAGGTATAAAGCTATTCAATATCATATTTAATTAATTTATTCATTCATTTAAAAGAGACAACATAAAACAAATTCATCAAAAAGAAAACTGAATGAAAAGAGTTCAGAAAGAAGAAAAAAATCTTATATCACCCCATTATTTAAAAGAATATATAACACAACTTTAAACAAACAATCACTTAAATTAATCACTTTAATATCCACTTTAAAGCTAGGAATAAAATAAAACATTTTTTGTGTTAGCAGAATTTAATTATAACTTTAAAACTTATCCAACATTACTAAAACTTACCTCAAGTTGCCTTTTTGGACATGCATGAATATATTTGTATACATTGTACTTGAGAGGAAACTATTACAGCCTCATAAAATCAATAATGATGATGATATTGGAACGGGATCGGTATCGTCTGATATACAGATTTAAGTATCGGGATCAGATCGGAAGTAAAAAATGTGGATTGACACATCCCTAAAAATAACATGGATGATTTTCTTTACAGACACCTTTTGAATTTATTATTGATAAAGAGCATGACCAAGCAACCTGTTACTGGCAATGCTGTTGCTTCAGCAGATTAAGGCCTGAACAGTCTTGCCTATTAGTGCAGACTAGATGTATCAGAAAAAAAAAAAAATCAGCTCCATAAATTTTAACCAAACATCTTGTCTGGCAAAGTCTAGTAACCATCTGTGTTGATGATGAGGAAATGTCCAAAATATAAATTGTGTGTTGTTTTTATACACAACGGTGCTAATCAACCCATTTGGTCAAACAATTGTTAACAAGCTTAATACAAAGTTTTGTTTCTGCAAAATCAAAATGCTGCAGATAATAATGTTCCATGCATTATAATAATAATAATAATAATAATAATAATAATAATAATAATAATAATAATAATAATAATAATAATAATAATAATAATATATTTTCTGGGCCAGCACGGTAGTGCAACTGGTAGAGGTGCCGTCTCTCAGTGAGCAGTTCCCTGGTTCAAATTGTGGTCTGGTGGCCTTTCTGGGTAGAGTTTGCATGTTTTCTTCGTGCATGCATGGGTTTTGTCTGGGTACTCTGTCCTCCCACAGACAAAATCATGCATGTTAGACTGATAGTTAACTCTAAATTGTCCCTAGGTGTGATTGAGAAAGTTTTTTTTGTCCTGTTTGTCTCTGTGTCCCTGTGATGGAACCTGTCCAGGGTGTACCCCCACCCCTTGCACAATAATTGCTGGACATGGGCACCGGCGACCCCTATGACCCAGAATGGAAGAAGCGGGTGAAAGTTATTGGATGGATGGATGGATGGGTATCAGCCAGACACAAATAAAAAAAATTAAAAAAAAGATTTCATGTGATTTAAAAGGTGTTTTGAAAAATAAGTTAAGTATTGATAACTATTTCTGCAGAAAATCAACCTCTGTTTGAAAACCCTCAGCAACATGTGCATAATACAAATAGTTTTCTTCTCAACCAGTGTCTTGACACCCAAACAATACCCTTCTGCACATTTGTTGGTTCCCCTGATGTGAGGAGTGAAAGAGAAAAATGGTGCACCCGTCACTCTCCCTCAATGGTACATTAGGCCTATTCAGACTTTAGTGATGGTCATGAACTTTCAGCTGTGATCTAATTACATTCATGTCCTGGGGTAAGCAGCAATCTCAAAACAACTCATCTTCTTTTATGAACTCACCACTGGGATATTGTCTAAACTGACTGTCACCTGGGATCTTGGCTGCCCTGACTGATCCTCTCCTGTTGATATCCCAGTATGCATCAAGAAGTGCCCACTTTACCAATGCAATGTCGTCTGCTTAGGCATCTGATGCTTTTCATATGTCTGCCATATTGGCCCAAAGCAGGGCCTCTTCCCTTACCAGGTTTTTGAGGTTAGAGGTTCTCAACAAAGAAAGTTCTGAAAGTTGAGAGGTGGTCATTGTCCAACCTCATGTCAAGCCCTGTCAACTCAGCAGGCACATTTATAAAGGCAGCCAGCATCTTTCATGGCCAATGGGTTTTGGTAGATCCAGGCTGGGATTTCTGCCCAGTTAAAGGCTTCCTGTCTCTGAGATGCTTCATTGCACCCACTTTCTTTTCTAATCCAAAAAGATGTATGTGGTGGTGAAGTTACTGAGGAGAGTACAGCTACTCTGAAATTGCCTTTTGATGCTGAATTTATTGACTCAGAGACTTTTAAAGATGTGATAAAATAAAGACGTGATAAAATAATTTTGAAGGCATGATTAACATACACATTCTTAAATGTATTATCAAATTATCATTATCAATGCTTCTCACCACTTCTCACCACTATTTCCCTAAATACAGCAAGCAGTGCAACTAATTCTTCTAGAATAAAGTGGATCCGATATCTTTATTTATTTATTTTTATTTTACTCTATTGTTGATGATGGTATGTTTAAGCTCATATGGTTATTTATTTATTGCTATTTTTCATATATATCTAGATGCCCTGATCCATGAAACAGATGGGGATTTTGCCACATCAAGGTACAGAGATCTGTCACCGAATAATTTTTCTGTTAAAAGGTCAGCAGAATAATATGGAGTAAAAAGCCGTTTTTTTAACTGTCTCATAAAATTGGACTGGCACAGCCCTGTGTAAAATGGATACCTCACAAGGTGTCATCAGTGCTGGTGAAAAGAGAAGAAAAGATGAGAAATGATCAGGCACAGAGCTGCATGAGAAATAGTCCTGGGCTGAGACACACAATGTGATCATAATGGGGGAGAGGTTAAGACTCGTAGGAGTGGAAGTTAACCAAAGTTGTGAAAGTTATGCAATGAGAAAGTTAGGAAAGACAAATAAAACTGACTGCGATGACATGCTCTGGAGCACACTGTGTATTGGCTTGGCCACATTTTTTTTACAATTAAATCGTCAACTATACTTTGTTTTGAGATTGCCTAAATATTTGCAAAACAACATGCCGTAATTATCGTTGTACACGTTGCACCACCATATAAGTCGCATTAGTCCAAATATGTCAAATGAAGTGGGGATAAAACATAAATATGTTTTTTCGCCATATAAGTCACATCTATTATGCATCCCCTCTGACCACCTGGAGACATGGGCTGGTGTTGTGCCAAAAATTGATTGGTTGCCAATTGGCAGCCACAGGATGGTGCACAGGAGGACTTTAACAAGAATTTAACAAGATTAATTAACACTTAAAAACAATTATTTGTTTGCTCTACGTTATAGCAAATTTGTGTGTCAGTTGAACTTTTCCTTAATAAATGCACTTTGATGGTCAAACTAGCTGCATTTCACCTGGGCCGTGCAACAAAATGTTTCTGATTTGACATTTGATCCAGGAGTTCCAGAGCAAGACAAAGGTGGCCTCTATGGCAAGCCAGGTGTCTCATTAATAGCCACTTTTGCCTATTTAGGAGAACATTGGCAGCTGAGTGAAGCTGAACCCCCACCGGGTTATACATATGAGGGGGAAACGTATTAGTCTCTTTGGTATATAAATCACAATACATGCAAATTTATACACAAAGGTGGGAATTATATGGCAAAAAAATACAGTAGTTAGAGTCTGCACCAAGCTTTCATTCTAATGTTAGATATCCTTTCAATCACATGCACAGTGTTTAAGTACAACTTGGACTCTTGTTGGATTTAACCAATATTATCTTAATACCTGATGGTCACAACTGTTTGGTCTCACTTACATGTTGCATGTATGTGCTTCTCCTTTATTAAGTATATTACTTTGTTTCATATAAAATGAGACACTGCTTTGAGAAAATACATTCACACATCCACTCTGTGTTGTACCTGCATAGTTCTGTTTGGGGTGGGCAATGAAGGCTGATGTCTATGCCATGCAGCTAAAGCACAGGAAGCAGGACTGACTCTGGATAGGTCGCCAGTTCATCAATGGACTGGCAACTCTGGGTAAAAATGTTCAGGATTGGAACTTGAGCCAACTTTATGGAGGATCTGCAACATCTGCACATGAACTTAGACAATTAATTTAACGTTGTTCATCAAAAATTATACATATATTTTTAAATGCGGATGTATAGACTTACACTTTATTAAATTATAATGTACACAATGAAAGAACAGCATGTGGCATTTTATTGTAATTCATTAAAAAGAAATAAAATAATGAACGTGTATGTCTAGTTGAAATTGTTCATGCTTTAGAGTTTTATGCAGCTTTAGTTAAAGAGAAGAAAAGCCTGTTAATTAAGGCCCTTTATGAAAATTCAATGAATATTAAAAGGGAAGAGAAGCAATTTAAATCAGTGTTACCCAGGATTTTCTCACTGGTACTCCCATTGTAAATTGCAACCATTCATTATATTTTCCTTATTAGGCGTTTCACTTGGGGGAATCTCACAACACTGTTGTGATGTTACAGAGAAGAATGAAAATAAATTGTTGCCTAATTAATCAGAAACCACTTAATTACTTGACTGTACAAACTTCCAACATAATCTGGTAAACACGGGGGAAACATCAAAATCTACTCTCACATATCTCTTAGAGGAGGAACTAAACCATAGTAACACTCATCATTAAGACATAAGAGTGTGTAAAATTCTGACTTTTGCAAGAACATTTTTTAGGCAGTTTGAATATGTCATTGCATTGCGTATTGATAAATAATATTGTTTTTAAGAATGGAATTTATAACATTTGGACAAATAAAGTTGCAACCTATTTTTTCTCTATGCTAAAGAAAATTGCTTTCTTCCAAAAATTGTATGCTGTATAAATACATTTACAGTATACTGTATACAGATAGCCCCCGGTTTACGGCGTCATCGGTTTACGGCGTTTCACGTTTACGGCCGTCGCCCCCCCCAGTGACGTCATCAAACCTCGCCACACTCGCAGACTTTTTTTAATGTTTTTTGGTTTTTTTTTTTTAGGGTATTTTGTTAGCTAACTGCTTGGAAACACATTTAAAAACATCAATACAGCCGTTCTAAGTTGTTTTACATTGAAAAACATTGAAAAAACGTGTTTAAAAAGCCGTTACCGATCGCCGTTTAGTTTCGGTTTCATTTTACGGCCGAAAATCCGCGTATACGGCCCGCCAGGGGGAGCGGTATCGGTTTACGGCTCGGCCGTTAGAACGGATCTCGGCCGTAAACCGGGGACTACCTGTATAATGTAAATTTGAAGAACCCAAGTCAGATCCACATCCAAACAGTTCCCCCGTGCTGTTTTTGAAAGAGCCTGGCATGTTCGGTATGTCTGCTGCAATATTCTTTTTCAAAATCAGCAGCAGGAAAAAAAAATGTTTTGTAGAGATAACTGATAAGTTGTTCCCCTGTACAGCATTTTCTCCTCGTGGTTGAATCCGTTGTCAGTCAGCCTGACAGTTAGGATTTACACATTCCTGGAGGGGGGGGGGGGGACTGATTAAAACAATATTTATGGTGCTATTCTGCAGAGTGTGGATGTCACAACTGAGAAAAACTGAAATGTTGTGTAATTTTCCCACAGACTTGATCATTAGAATTGCAACTGAGGACACAAACAGAATCCCACTGGGAAAATAACCTGAGTAAATAATATTTATGCATATAAAAAAATTGCTGTGAAGTCGAATTGGAGGCCATATTTTCCGCTCTCCTGGCCGACACCATGAGAAGTGGAGTCATCGAGCGGATGTTTCCGAAAAGAACCCACTCTGCACGCCGCTCCGCCTCCGCACAAACTCCGTTCAAAAATCACTAAAAACACAGTTTCTCTCATTACAAAAGCACACACTTCACCAAAATCACGTTATAGCCGTTTTTATAGTATTCAATGAGATCCACTTTTTAATTCGGCGCAAACCTTCTGTTAGAAAACTCATCTTTAGAATTGCTTCACGCCAAGCTAACAACAAAATTCACCCTGGATGGCGGAGGTGAGCGTTTGTATTTTAAGACGCCTATTTGGTGGTGATTAGTGAGAAAAACCCTTCAGATATGTTAATTTTCATTTTACCTATAAGCCGAACTTACCAGTATAAGGCAGTAACACCATCCAGTTTCAAAAATACATCTTAGGACATATGAAATCTTAGAACAAGCTAAATAAACTCCAAATTGATTGTTTTTATAAGGAAACTGGTCTCATCGAAAAACTCAACTAGATAACGTTTAAACGTATTAAAAGAACATTGCATTTGTTAAAATGGGGTTTAGCAAAGGCAGCGGCTTTAACTGAGTAGATTTCACTGGTTAATTTAAAATAAAATAATTTAAAACAACAGATCAGTCCGACTTGTGGCATCAACAGCAGGACAGATGTTTCAAGACAAAGGATTTAACCCCCTCCAGCTGCAGCGGAGTCTGTTATAACAGACAGAGGGGATTTTGATTTAGTTGTAATTTTAAAAAGCTTTTATAGAGATCACCCCGAGCATTCTGTTTTAATCTTTTTTAAGTGATTAAAAGAGCTGTAATTAACTGCGCGTGCGTAAAAATAAAGTGGATGTTCGCGACCGCAAGATACTTTTTCTACTCAGTAACAGCCCGTGAACTAAAACAAACTTTCGCATTTACTTTTAATTGACCTTAACGGGATATGTACAAGCAAAGATTCCGCTGAGATAAGTAGTTCGCTCCCCCACGACACAAACCTGTGCTCATGACTCCCGACTTGCTCCTTCCTCCATGAGTAGATTTACGTTCAATGGAATTGCAGGAAAATCGGGATTTTTTTCCTTCCTCCGCACCATTGTCAGAGTAAAAAAGTCTCCAGGGAGAAAACTAGCAGACCCATTGCGGTTGTTTCTTATCCAGCCAGCGGATTCGTGGATAAAGTCGAGCCACCAGTTAGTTTTTCCATTTTTCGAATTTTTTTTTTTTTTTTTTTTTTTTTTTTAGCCACGGTGATTTTTTCCCCCCCCAAACATTTTCAACTCAAATCGGACATAACCAAATACACTTCCGGTTGTGCCTTTAAAAATAAATCTATCCTTCCAGAAAATGGTTTTTGACTTGCGTGAAAATAGCGTAAGTTACACACGAGTAAGTAGTATTTATATTCTAATGTGTGTTTTTAATAAATGAGCATGAAATCAAGCGATTTTATTTATTAACTTGCCATCAAATTACCTTGTCGAATTAGGAAGTTTTATTTTGAATGCTATTTTCGGTAACTTCAGGCTAACTTTTGCTAACTCTCCATTTTCTTTGCGTTTTATCCCAAACGGTTAGGCCGCTGCGTCTCGCGACCACTTTGAGGCGCTCGAATGGATACTTGTAACCGTTCGTTTCTCGCGAGGAAATGTTTAGTTGTAGGCGGGCTTTGTGGGAATTGTAGTTTAGTCGAAGTTTAGCAGTCGGCTAACTATCAACTTCCTAAGCGCTCAGTCTGAACCCTCTCGCCTACTACTTTGATATGCTGACCGAGCCGCGTATTAATGGCGGACAGCAATGACGGAGGAGTTCGACGAAGATGTGGTATTTGAGGTTAGTAAAAGCGCTGCCGTTTAAAATTAAAAAGGAAACTTGTAACTGATGCTTTGTCATACCACTTGACGTAAATATAGGTGCTAGGTTCATTAACAAAAAATGCAGTACAAGCTAGCTCCTAAACCGCCGCTTGCCTGTTGCTATGTGCCCTTAAATCCAAAACAACTCGGCACATTTGGCTTATTTCTAAACGTGTTTCTGACAAGCAGCTTTAGTGGTCATGAGAGAGACTGAGCTGCTGGCTTGTTAGTGTTTCACCATTTTTAGTAAACCGGTACCAGAGGCGGGGTGGGGATGGTTACAGCTAATGCGTCGGCTCTGAAAAATGACATCTGGGTAATGGCAACATGAGCTGCGACTCTGTGTGACAACATGCATGTAAGTAGCATTTATCTGTTTGACTGGCATGTAGCCGCAAGGATTTACAATAATGGGAGGTTTGACATGCTTTTGTGCAGGAATAAAATCCAGCAAAAATTGGTCAAAGTAAATTGTCCCCGTCAGATAAAAAAAAGGGGTTAGAACTGGGTCAAGCATCTTTTGGAGAAAATCTCTGAAACTGCATCACATTATTTGCCCTAGTTTATACGTATCTGATAATAGTTTCTGATAATGATAAGGCTTTGTCATTTCATACCTTGTGCTTTGTCGTGATACAGGAGAGAATTAAATTTAAGGTAACAAAAAACCCATTTAAAGATGGTTTTGTGAAGGCATATCACAGATATGGGATATGGACTTGGTTGATAATTATGGAAACTTGTATCTTCAGCTGACGTTTACGGAAACGGAGTCTGTTAAGTTTAATTCACGCATGTTAAAATCAGGATGAATGGGATTTCAATACATCATTTGTCTGACGTGGCTCTTCCACCACTGCAGCTCAACATGTTTCTCTTTCTCACTGTACCTTTGCAGAACTCCCCTCTTTTCCAGTACCTTCAAGATCTAGGGCATACAGACTTCGAGTCATGTCCGGTAGCGTCGCAGGAGGAGGAATGTGGTGGGAAAGAGGAAGACCTCACATCTGCCGGAGAACATCTAGAGAAAACCTCTGTGAGTTCTCGTTGTCTTCCAAATAAATACAAAACAAGCTTGTCCTAAAAGAGAAATGGTTTTCAGCCCAGTTTCTTTGAATGTATTTTAGATTTATCCTGTATGCTCATAATGTGAAACACAATGAACAGGGACCAGAACATGAGTACAATAAATCCATCAGTAACAGCAGAAGACACAAACAAACAAAAAAAATCTGTGTTTAGATCCAGGAATGATCATTCACGCAGGCTTACAAAGATGTTGACATCGATGTAGTTTTTGTCTTTACAATGAAGGCTTGTGAGCTAAAGATATACCGTATTTTCCGGCGTATAAGTCGCAGTTTTTTTTACTGATTTTCATGCCCTGCGACTTATAGGGCGAAGCGA
>JARVGV010057365.1:0-11845 GCA_031762435.1 Hypsolebias longignatus | reverse complement strand
CAGTATTAAGTGTTAATTTACCATCCGGGCAAATGTTGCACATCTGCAACATCCCAGAACGCATTGCATGTGAAGGTGTCTCAAAAAAAAAAGTCAGAATTGCATATTGCTACCCCATATGATAATTTTCCCCAAATAGCTGTTTTTTCCTGTTGCTAAAACTTAATTTGAGCCTGAGAGGGTTAACAAGTTAAAGCAAGATGTCATTGTGGTGGATCTCTGATTTATACATTTTCACTTAAGTTAATCATGTTACCTGTCTCAACATTACACATCTTGGTAACAAAGGAGAAGTAGGCTTGTCTGTCTTGTGTGTGTATGTATGGAAACGAGTGGATTGTCCAACAAGAGGGGGATCCAAATTGCCCAATCTAATTGACCAATATCATCATATTAAAATGTATAATATCAAAATGTTATTGACAAATCTGAATGGAGCAAAGTGTATTCTAGAAATGTGGCAATAAATAAAGACAATTGAAAGAACGCATACTTCAAACTCATAGATTTTCACAAAAGGGGAGACAACCTAAATCTCACTGGAGAAATTGCAGATAAAAGCATTAATAACAGTGTAAAGACATTTTAAAGACACATTTTTGTTGATGTTCTTCTTTCCAAATCACTGATTAAGACGGTTTCTCTTGAAGACACAATGAGAGTCTTATTGTCTAAAGATAAAGGAGTGCTGCAAGATGTTGATGTGTACTTTACAGAGACTGCAGGTTAACTAATTTCAGCATTGTTTAATTTATTCATCTTTTCCCATCAACAGATTTTCTGAGTGGAAAGAAGTCATCATGGGAAAAAGCTGCAAAGCTGTAATATGTGGCCAGACCGCAGTTGGTAAAACGGCTGTTTTGGAACAATTACTGTATGGCAATCATGTTGTAGGTACGTCTTCAAGCTCCGGTGCCTCACTGACCTAGTTAAAAGAGACTGCTAAAGAAAAAAGTACAACGTTTTAGAAAGTCAACTCAAGTTGTTAAATTTATTAAACCTGTAGATTTAAAGACCCATCTCTGTTACCTTTGGCTTTGGGTGAATTTTTAAATGTTTTACCAACATCATATAATATTAAACTTGTTGTTTTTTTCATTTCAACAAACAACATGTAAAATTGTATTTTTTTAATTTTTTTAAATATTTTAACTACTGGTACACAGCTGGTCGTTTTAGCAGCTTTTACAACGTAACTGTCCTGTGTTTGTAAATCCTTTATCAGACTCAGAGCCTATGGAGACCCTTGAAGATATTTACGTTGGCTCAGTAGAGACGGACCGTGGAACACGAGAGCAGGTGCGCTTTTACGACACCCGTGGGCTCCGGGACGGGATGGAGTTTCCCAGACATTACTACACTTTTGCCGATGGCTTCGTGCTTGTTTACAGCATAGACAGCAAAGAGTCCTTTAAACGAATGGAGGCCCTTAAAAAAGATATTGATCGTCACAGAGACAAGAAAGAGGTGAGAAATGAACACATTCCTGTGCTTGTGTTTAGCCTCGGATTCTTTGTCAAACTCATGTATTTTTTTCTGTTCAGTCACTTTTATACGTGACCTATGCAGGTAAAATGAGTCTCAATAAGGAATTTGTCAATATTGAATCATTATTTTCAAATTTTCCATCTGAAAAGCTTCAAAATGATACTTCTGTTGAAATTTGGACCTTTATTCACCTGGCAACAACTAGCTTTATTTAAGAGGGTGCTGGTTTCAAAACTTGACTTTTATTAGAGTGATGTTATTGGAAATTCCAGTCCTATATTTTGAAAGGGAAGTGCATTTGAATCCAGTTCAAAATTCTCCTGTATGTCTACAAATCGCTGAACAGTCTCGTGCCCCTATCTCTCTGATTTGCTACAGCCATATGTCCCACCACGTGTTCTGAGGTCAGCAGACCAGTTACTTCTAGCAGTTCCAGGAACTCGTCTTAAGCTCAGAGGTGACAGGACCTTCTCTGTAGCAGGACCAAGACTCTGGAATGAGTTACCTCTGCTCGTCAGACAGGCCCCTCCCTCTGGTTTTCAAATCCCGTTTAAAGACTCACTACTATTCTGTAGCTCTCAACACCAGATGATCTGTTTGAACCTGTTTGCTTCACACAGGTTGGTTGTTATATTTATTATCTGCAACATTTTTATGTCTATATTCTGTTTTTTACTACATTGTGTATGTTGCTAATGTGTTGCCTGTTGTTTGTTTGTTTGTTTGTGCAGCACTTTGGTTGGACTTGTCGCTGTTTTAAGTCTATAAATAAAATGGTATGGTAACAAGTAATTTGTATGGAGATCCCAACTCATAACTTCCAGAACCTAAAGTAGCTCCCATTGAAATGTCAAAGACAGAGCAGGAGACCTTCAGAGGTCACAGTAGAACTTTAGAGGTCTGCAGGAGTTCACAAGGAGATGGTCAGAGCTTATTTGTTTTAGGCTGGTGGTCTGGAGGTATAGGTGGTTGGTGTTCATGTCTAATCCCACATACGGATTCAGAACGCAGGTCAAAAGTTATTATGTCTACCATCAAGATGGTCTCAGACCAGTTCTCTGGAACACTGACGTATGTGGGATTAGACATGAACACCAACCACCGATTGGTTCTGAGTCAGACACCATTAAAAGTTCAGTTTGGAGATCAACGTTTAAAAAGTCCTCAAATGGTCCTCAGTTTGAAAAGTGCTGATTACTCTCTTCAGGTTGAGGGTGAGGTTCTACCTCAAATGGAGGAATTCAAGTATCTTGGGGCTTTGTTCACGAGTGAAGGAAGAATGGAGAGCATGAGATTGACAGACGGATTGTTGCAGCCTCTGCAGTATTGTGGACTCTGTGTCGGTCTGTTGTGGTGAAAAAGGAGTTGATCAGTCAGTCAGTCCACGTTCCTCACCTCTGGTCATGGACTCTGGGTAGAGACTGAAAGAATGAGATCATGGATCCAGGAGGCTGAAATGAGTTTCCTCTGCAGGGTAGCTGGACTCTCCCTTAGAGACAGGCTGAGAAGTTCAGTTATCAGGAGAGACTCGGAGTAGAAGCACTGCTCCTCCACATCCAGAGGAGACAGTTGATGTGGTTCATTCATTTGGTAAGGATAATCCCTGGGCACCACCCTATGGACCCAAGACACACTGGAGAGACTATGTGGCCTGGGAACACCTTGGGATCCTCCCAGAAGAGCTGGAAGAGGCTGTGGAGAGAGATGTCTGGACCTACCTGCTCAACCTGATGCTCTCAGGACTGAACTTTGAAACAAACGGAAGATGGTGGATGGATGGATGGATGGATGGATGGATGTCTTCTCTCTCTATATATATATATATATATATGTCTTCTCTATATTCTGTCTCTTCTCTTACAGTCGGATCCTGATCTGCCCCCGGACCTTGGCAGTCCGTCCCCAACCGATGAGGTCTTTGACCTGGCACCGCCCCCACCCCCATACATGCCTCCACAACCCTCTATTGAGGAGGCCCGTCAACAGATGCACTCCCTGCTGGATGACGCCTTCGCTTTGGTTTCACCGTCCTCACAGGCCAGTGGCAGTGTCAGCGGGGTAAGATCTCACCTTCTCATTGTCGAACTTCAGGATGGCAGTGGACCTCTAACCCCGTAGCCCCCTCCCATGTCCTTTAGTGTCTTTTCTGCAGTTGAGACCAAGATCTTCAACTCTTAATCTAGACTGTTGTTCTGTGTTCTTCTGTTTCAATCCTGCAGAGATACACAGAGCTTGGAGTCTCACCCACATCCATTCAGGGTCTGCTGCAGAGGTCAGTGTGCTAAAACCAGGTGCAGGTCTAGAACCTGGAACTGAGTCAGAACTGATCTTGTGTCTTTTCACAGGCAGGGCTTGGGCTCAGGAGGATATGTTTCTACTGGAGATCAGCTGCAGGAATCTGTTTACTCCAACAAAGGGAAGTATGAGGATCCTCCCTCCTCCTCCAGACCACGACCCGTTGGTGGCAGTACAGGTACAGCCCTCCAGACAGACCCATGCAATCACTTTTTAAAACACTTCCTGATCTTTTAAAAGCACCGAATGCGCAATGTCACCTGTCAACGTTTGTTTTCTGAACATGCGGCTTTCTAGGTGCACAGCTCCACCACCTGACTCAGGTCGGTTTATCCAGTCAAATTGGGGCATACCCCGGTGTGGGTCGCAGCATGTCTGGGCCCACGAGTTCCAGCTGGCACCAGCAACACTCGGACCAGGACCTGTCCAGACCAGGAGGCAGCAGAGAGAGTGTAAGTCATAAAGTACTTCAGGACCGATGCCGCATTTGGTTCTTGGCAGGTCTGACTCACCCAAACCTGATCTGGTTTAGTAAAACTTTTCTCTCATCTGTCCACAGGTGCTGTCTTTCCCCGAGTTCTCCTCTTCCTCCGTTTTCCAGATGCCCAGCTCCTCCTTGCGGGACCCGTCAGCTCCACCCCTCCTCCTGACCTCACCAACCCCAGAATACCTGCCGGAGGATGCCTCCCCCTCTGCCCACACCTCTGCCTCTCTTATAAAGGCAATCAGGGAGGAGCTGCGCCGTCTGGCTCAAAAACAGGCCGCGGTTACCAGCTATCCTTAAACCGACCTGGACCTTTCAGGACCAGAACTTCCAGCAGCTGGTTTTCTACTGATCAACACGATCCATATCTGACAACAAGGGCAGTGTCTGGAGGAGACCTCCAGTACTTTACAGGGTCTCGTCTTTCTCTTCGTTTGACCATCGTCTCAGTGTTTCTCCGCCCATAAAACATTTCCACTGAAGTGCTTCCTGGAGTCGATCATGTGATGATCATCCTTTCTAAACTTCATCATCGAGTCAACTCATGAACTTCTGGAGGAACAGGACTTTCTAGGACCTCTGGAGTGAATGGAACATCCTGGAGCTCTGGTCGTGACTGGCTGTTCCACTCATGTGGATTGGTCAATCTTCTTGAGCTTTTAGGAGAAACAGATCTAAAAGTGTATGGTACCTTTTGAAGTTCTAGAACAGATTGGTATTTATTGAGTTCTGGGTTAAGTAGATCTACTGGAGGATATAGAACTTCTTAAGAGCACTGTCCCTTCTGGTCTTCATCCTTTCCAACCTTCTAGAGTGAACATCTGCTCTGCAGACTTTGTAATGGACAGATCGTGCTCCTGAAGTGGACGGTGCTTTTTAGAGTTCTAGAGTCGATTAGCAGTTTTAAATTTCTAAAACTACCAAACCGTCTGTAGAGGATCTAAACCTTGAAGTGTACATCCCTCCTGACCTTCATCATCCCAGACTGTCTGCATCAAATGTTTGCTTTGGAGTGTTTCTCCTCCTGAAGTGGATTTAGCAGATTATTCTGGAACAAACAGAGATTCTGGGTTCTAAATCTTCTAAAGAGCACCACCCCTTTTAAAGTAAATGGTACCTCTTTGGATTCTAGAGCAGACTATGTATTTTGAAACGGACTTCATGGAGTGGATCTCCAACACCCCTGAGTGCACTGTCCCTTCTAAGGAGGATGGTAATTTTTGAAGTTCTCGAGCAGATTTTCATTTATGGAGATCTGGAACTAAAGGACCATTTGGAGGGGGTCTAGAGAGATCATCCCTTCGAGCTTTTGGTTTTTCCAGACCTTCTGAAGCAGATATTTGCACCAAAGTCTTTGGACTTTATCGTTACATTCCTGAAAAGCCTTTCTAAGTTTTAGAGCAGATTGTTCTGGAATAAATAGAGTAAGATTATTACTAAAAGATTAAATAGAAATAGATCAAATAGATGTGTTTTGAGTTAAATAGACCTTCTGGGATCTAAAGTCTTACGTCTGAAGCAGATGAAACCTTTTGACGTTCAAGAACAGATTGTGAATTACGAAGGTCTGGAACTAAAAGTCATTCTGGAGGATCTAGAACTTCTGAAAGGTACCGTCCCTGGCTTTTGTCTTTTCAGACCTTCTAGAACCAATATTTGCTCTGCAGACTTTAGGGTGTATCTTTCCTCCTCGTGAAGTGGATGATGCCCTTAAAAGTTCCTGGAAATTTTTGAAAGAGAAAGTCCTTCTGGAGGAGATCTAGAATGTCTGAAGAGCACTGCCTCTTGTAGTTTTAGTCTTTCCAGGAGCAGATGCTTGATGGACAGTCCTTCCTCCTGAAGTTTTAAGGTGGACCATCCTCCTGGGTTCCCTGTGGTGCTAACCTTCAGCCTCATAACATCTCATCTTCAACCACTTACTGCCTTCCACGGTCCCATCAGCCTCAGTGATCAGGTCTGCATCAATCCAACCACCCGCATCAAGGTCTTTGCACTCTTCAACAGCTGGAGGCGCTGCACAGTCCCGACAGCACGAGGAATAAAATAAATGTATAAATAATAAATATATAAGGAAGAATAAAATATATGTAAAGAGATAGAATCCCAACGAGCACAATATAAATGTAAGAGTTACTGAGTATTGAGGTGTGACGTATTTTTGATTGTATATTTAAAAAAAGACTTTATTTTAGCCCAGAAAAGACCAAACTACTGTTGCGGTGGTGAAACTTGTGTTTGAGTCGCTGTAGATTTTCAGTCGGCGGTCGTTGCTTAGCGTAGCGGTCGTTGCTTAGCGTAGCGGTCGTTGCTTAGCGTAGCGGTCGTTGCTTAGCGTAGCCGCTTGCTCGTGTGTTCGTGTATCGTGGCAAAGAAAAAGAAAAGCAGCCGACGCTTGTTTTGTTGTTTAGTTGCTTCCATTAAAGCTGCGGGTGTGTCAGGTGTGATGTCACAGGTGTGATGTCACAGGTGTGATGTCACAGGTGTGATGTCTTCTGCTTCTTAGAACAGACCTGACAAAAAGCCTGGTTTGCACATTTCGGCCTCTTTGCACTGTTTTATTTCTGTTCCTTCTTGGTTAAAGGGACACTTCAGCTCTTTGGAGGTGGGTTCTGTGTGAAGGTTCAGAGTGACTTCATTTTACAGAAATAGAGTTCTGAATTCTGACCAAAGTGGACCTCATCTGTCTGAAGAGGCCAGCAGGTCCGTT
Source organism: Hypsolebias longignatus (assembly GCA_031762435.1). Lineage (NCBI taxonomy): Eukaryota > Metazoa > Chordata > Actinopteri > Cyprinodontiformes > Rivulidae > Hypsolebias > Hypsolebias longignatus. The sequence continues at coordinate 4,871 of JARVGV010057365.1, read as the reverse complement.
GAATCTCCATCTCCCATCCTGAGCAGCACAGTGGGTCAGAACCCGGACCAAACCCCAACTTCATATCAGGTTCTGAGAGAAGGTGGACCTTCCTGTAGCTCCTGGGGTCACGTCCTGCAGGAACATTGCTCTGCTGTGGGACTGATGGTGAATAAGGGAACGTTTGAAGGATGACTGGACCTCTTTTCCTGTTTAAAGATGTTTAGCTTCATCTTCTCATCTTCAGTTTGAGCTTCACCTGGACTCAGATGGTTTGAGGTGTGAAAGAAGCTCAGACATTGAAGCTGTTTGGATCTCCACTTCTTTCAGTCTGAGCTGGAGAAGATAAGAAAAAACTCTAGGATCACAGACGTGATCTCCACGTGGCGCCGTGGCTCATCTAACCGCCTTTAACTTAAAACTCTTCTCATTTCATCTGGGAACAGGCTCCTGTGCGTCACCCCAGAAGTTAAAGGCACCATCAGGTTTCCAGAAGCTACAAGGACAATTTTACAAATAAATAAAAAACCTGAAGCTCTTTGATTTTTTTTTATTTTTTTTATGTGTAATGGAGCTAACATGGATCAAGCAGTATCAGCTGCTCTTTGCTTCATCTGAACTACTTTATTCCAGCTCAGACCAACAGAAGGAACGATGTTCCTGCAGGAACGGGGCCGGGCTGCACAGGAAACACTGCAGCTAAAATCACACGGAGATGATTCACGCTGATCTTTAAGATTGGATGACAGCCATGGTCCAGCTTGAACTCTCCATTAGCTCATAGTTCCTGTCAGAAATCAACTTTATTTCTCCAAAATGAGGTCATTCAAAGTGCAGTAACTCACTTTAAATGTCTGGACTTTTATTTTGAAAGAAACCCCTGATTGTTGAATGTTTGTTGTAATTAAAGCTGCTAGTTTGATTAGTTTAGGATGAATTTAACATGTTGTGTTAGCAGAACATCTACTCCATCAGGATCATCTCATACACCTTGTTGCCGTGGCGATCAAGTCCAGTTGTTATATACCGTTATAAACATCTGGTTTCTACAGAGTGGGTGGTCTGGTTTCTGTGTGAGCTGAAGACCTCCGAGTCACATGTTGGGTCTAGAAACTTCAACATGATCTGTGACACCTTTAGGAGCTTCCATGGAGGTCTTACACCAACTGATGCAGAAAGATCTCTGGTACGACGTTGTGATTCAGCCGTTAGCTTCATGTTTGTCAGTCAGACAGATGGTCCCTTTCAGCTGCTTCTGGCTTTTTGGTGAACATCATCTACTCCCACAACAGCACTCATTGGTCCATGCTCTTCTTCAGCAGATCTCATTGGTCCATGCTGTTCTTCCATTGGTCCATGCTCTTCTTCTGCATATCTCATTGGTCCATGCTCTTCTTCCATTGGTCCACGCTCTTCTACAGCAACTTTTTTTGGTCCATGCTCTTCTTCAGCAGGACTCATTGGTCCACATGATTCTTCAGCAGCTCTCACTGGTCCATGCTCTTCTTCAGCAGCTCTCACTGGTCCATGCTCTTCTTCAGCAGCTCTCACTGGTCCATGCTCTTCTTCAGCATGCTCAATAAGCTTTAGCTGTTCTTGTGTTGTCGTTAATGTTCAGCATGCTGCTAAAAACATTCAAGTTTAAAAACGATGAGTTGCTCTACATCTGGGTGGAGCTGTTGGCATCATGGTTCCATGGGATGTTCATCCATCATGAAACTTTGTTTTTCTTTTCAACCTAAAGATATTTTTAAATCTAAAAGAAGATGGTGACAATGTATAAACTGGAAATGGTGTTAATTAGAAATAAACATGTTCATCCATATGTATTAAAGTGTTTATATGTGACTGCTGGACAGACCTGGATCTGCTTCTCTGTTGACCAACCACAGACCACCTCTGGACTGTCAGTCAAGCTGTAGGACTTGGCCACGCACACTTGGTGCTACTTCAGAGACTCCAGGTGGATCTGAGCCTCATCAAACCCACACACACCGGAGAGAAAATCCAGCTCTGGTTGGACGGACGATGATCTTCTGAATGTTTCCTTCAATGTTTTATAGTTTCTGTGCTTTTAGACCTTCACCTGCAGGGGTTCAAACATACTGATATGAACGTCCTGCTGGAGTCCAACCATGTTCCTGTTGGTGCTCCTCAGACTGACCTCACAACCAGACCAGGTGAGTCCATCTAGGTCCAGTGAGTCCACCAAAGTTCATGTTTCAGGGTCTGCAGCTCTGTTTGTGTCCAGTCTGTGAGCTGGAACCATGACGCCTCACCTGTTGCAGCAGCAGCAGCAGCAGCAGGTGAACCTCAGCCTTAAACAGTCTGATGGGATCCAGCAGACGTGTGGATGGTTTGGATGAAGCTGTTCATTTTGACAGTTCAGAGAGCTCAGGACAAAAACAGTCATTTATAAATGATCTCATGAAGTCGTCACTGCGTCCAGCTGCAGGAAGACATGAGTCAACAGAAATAAGATTTTTCATTACTGAGAAGGAACCGGGGGTTATTTTTATTTTCATCATTTAAAGATGAATAATATAAAGTTCTAGCTTTACAGAGAACTTTCTATCTCTCCAAGTTAAATAATATTCCACATTAGTAGAGCACCAGTTTCTTTCCAGCTTTTTAGATGTTTGTTTTAAAGTATGTAACTCAGAGTTGCACCAAGGAGCTAATCTCTTCTGATTGATTACTTTTTTTATCAGCTGAGCAATTTGATCAATTTACATTGAAGACGTAAATGTATCAACTAGATGATCTGAGTCGCTGTTCTCTGATGCATTACTCTGCAACAGAGGAGAAGCAGTGTTTTCAGATAAACACCTGCTGAGATGAAATTTACTGTGAGTGCAGTCATTTAATGTGAAGTTATTCAAAATGATCAGACGGAGCAGGAGTTTGAGGATGGACTACTATAAGTCTTTCATCTACGCCGTAAGTCAGAACCAGATCAAGAGTGAGATGATGAGAATGTGTGAACGTTTTGGGTAGAACCACTTTAACTACATTTTTAAAGGCTGTGCTGGTTCTTCTTGCTCTCAGAGGAGGTGGACACTTCCTCCTCCTGCTTCTGCTCTTTGTCCTGTGAACCTTTTTAGAGCTTTGCGTATCTTCTGGTAAGTGATGGGTCTGGTCAGCTGGGCGAAGTAGAACTCTCCTGCCCAGATGGGACACTTACAGCCGGATACACGATGGATTCCTGGGGCAGTGGAGGATCATGTTGTCCATGTTGTCAGTCGAGGATGCTGAAGATACATAACTGGATTTATGAAAACAGGATTTCTGATTTTTGGAGATGGTGGTTATGGCATTTTGACAAATTTGAAAAATGCCTGCAGCTGTTCTGGCCGTTGTGAAGGAACGTGCTGAGCTGTGGACACTCGGGCTCAGATGTTGTGTGAGCCATGAGCTGGACACGATGTCAGCTGAGAAGCACAGGCAGCATGTCGTCTGGTTGTTTGTGCTTCTGCACTGAATGTAATTTTGTTGTGCTTTGGTGCAATGACAACAAAAGTTGATTCTGATTCTGAGCTCTCTCTTTCAACTTCTACATGAACATGAAATCACCATTGATTATGACTTTATCAGTGTTCAATAAGTCAAATAAACATCAGAGAGTTCAGACGCCAGTTCAGAGTGAGAGGAGGAGGAGGACTCGCTGTGGACACCTGAAGAGTGAAACCCAAAAGAAGAACTGTTTATTTACCTCGTGGCCCTCGGGCTCTGAAGGAGATGTGATGTTCAATAATCCACATTTAATGATTTGATCGTGCTTTGTCTCGTCATCACTCTCTTTAGAATCAGGTCTCTCTTGTAAATGACTCCTTGAGAATAAACTGAAGAAATGAAGGTTGAAATTAATTATTTTGTTCTGGTAAAGTGACTGTGTTTATTTTAATAAGATTTTTATGGTTTATATTTTTAAAACTTTTGGTTTAGGTCTTTCTGGGCGGAGTCTGCATGTTCTGTCCGTGCATGTGTGGCTTTTCTCCCACAGACTAAAAACATGCATGTTGGACTGATGGTGACTCTAAACTGTCTCTAGGTGAGAGACTGGTTGTTTGTCTCCAGGTGTCCCTGTGATGGACTTGCGACCCGTCCAGAGTGTCCCCCGCCCCTCGCACTGTGATGGGCACCGGCGACCCCCATGACCCAAAATGGAAGAAGCAGGTAAAAGATGATGGATGGATTTTTGGTTTATTTAATTTGAGCAGTGGGCGAGTTGGTGTTTCCATAGAGGTTTGTAACAGAGAAGAAGCAGAGAGATGTGGAAGACCACATGTCTGCTTCCTGGACTTGAACCTGGACTGGACCCTGGACTGGACCTGGACTTGACCCTGACTGGACCCTGGACTGGACCTGGACTGGACCTGGACTGGACCCTGGACTGGACCCTGGACTGGACCTGGACTTGACCCTGACTGGACCCTGGAGTGGACCTGGACTGGCCCTGGACTCTACCCTGGACTGGACCTGGACTGGACCCTGGATTGTAAATCATTTTGGATTAAAAACAAAATCAGCCAAATTTCTATAAAGAAGTTCAAGGTCCTGGTGGTTGGTGCGTCTTCCACAGTCCTTGTGTTTGTACTGGTCCTTGTCACCTGAGCTAGAGCTTCTGAACGGAAACAGACCCCGCCCTCCTCCGACAGAAACCCCACCCCCCTCCCGTCGGCGCTCCGCTGTGATACTTCCGGGTCCACCTGGACAGGTGAGTGTGTCTACCTGCGGAGTTTCTGCGGGATGAAAAGAGCAAAGGAGCAGCTTCAACCTCCAACTTCAGAGTGAGTAGAACCCGTGTTCAAACCGCCTGAAGTTCGGTTCAGTCCGGGTCGGTTCGGTTCGGTTCGGGTGTGGACCAGGTGACCAGGGTGACGGTTGCGAAC
>JARVGV010057356.1:0-10650 GCA_031762435.1 Hypsolebias longignatus | reverse complement strand
CAAGACCAAGACTGGTCTCAAGTACTACAACACTACTTAGACCATTAAAAACAATAGAAACTACACTTGGACCATTAAAAAAACCCACACCTGGACCATTAAAAACCACACCTTGACAAGATAAACTACACTTGGGCCATGGATACTACACTTTCATTAAAAACCCAACCTGGACAATAGAAATCACACCTTGATGCACAAAGACTACAATTGGATCATTAAAAAAATAAATAAATAAATAAAAACACCTGGACCGGATAAACCGCACCTGATCAAAGAGGCTATGCTTGGACCATATACCGTAGATTACATTTGAACTATAGAAACCTCACCTGGACCATAGAAACCCTACCTCACCAGACTTTGTGTTTGTGTCTCTTCTTTCCACTCTAATCCTAACCAGTGAAGTTAGATGGTTGCTCATCCTAAGCATGGTTTTGGTTCTGCTGGAGGTTCCTGCTTAATAAAAGGGAGTCCATCCTCTCCATGGTCACCAATGGGTTGCTCAGAATGGGAGATCGCAACAAAGTGAAGATTTGACATAATCTGCTGGCTCCTTTAGATGAATATGTTTTACCAGTAGGCATTTAATAACATGTATGAATGTTTTTGGACAGCTGAGACAACATTTGTCGTGAATTGGCACTTTATAAACTGAACTGTTGGTTGATAATGTCACAAGACTCTGACCCAAAAGTGACCATGAAGCATGTTTTCATCTCTACGTTGGTGAAAGCTCAACTCAAATCAGCGAACACATTTGGTTTTGTTGAACAGAAGCAAAGGCAATCCCTGAAAAGTTGGGAGCAGCCTGGGTTTACTGGTGATCCAAGCTTTGGTTTGACTGGTTTGGCCCGGCAGTGGAAACCACGATGAGGGAACATCCAGAAAACGCAATGGGACGCTGGTTCCAGTCAGGATGAGACTCTTGGCAGGAACGAGGACGGCTATAAAACACAGATATGAAGATGTTTCCTCGTCTGTGGATTTGTCCTTCAGAGAGAGCAGCCAAGACAGAGTCAGAGAAATATGTGACCCAGAAGCACAAATGGATGTCAGGATGATGATTTGTCACCTTCTGGATTCACTGCACTCTGACTTATTGTATTGACAAATACTAATTTAACATGCCATTACTGGAGAGCATTTGCAGGTTTATACCACTGGCTTCAGTTAAAAGTAAACTGTTGGCAGGCTCGGATAAATCTGCTCTAATGTTTAGTCCATGTGCGGCAAGGGGACACTGAGGGGTCAGGGCTCGCTTGTTGCTTCGCCTGTTATTCTGAGCTAAAACAGGCGATAAAAACAGCAGATTTGTGGAGGTAGGCGTTCGGTTATTAGAGTGACGGTAGGACTTTCATTATGCGGTCTCATGGGGACAACATTAAATCACGTTTTAAACATTAAACACATCTGGTCTGCTGTAGTTCGAGTTAACATAAGACTACATCAGGCTCCTTTTACGACCTTCTCTTGATCTGGACTCAGAGCCGAACCAAACGTCTCGTCTTGGTCATTTTTCCGCCGAGCTTCTGTGCAGCAGCGAACGAACAGGGAGTCCGTTCAAAACTGGGGAAAACAGTGAGGAAAATGAGGGAAAGAGATGATCCGTTACATTTTCCGACTGAATTAAACACGTCGTATCTGAAAACAGAAGTAGAAATGCACCTGAACTGAAGTTTGATTGTAAACACGTGTGACCTGCACACGCAAACAGCAGGGCCTGGAACCGTGCGGTTATTACTACAGATTCTGTTAACAGGTAGTGGAAAATCTAATGTTTTTAACTGAGAAGATGAGCAGGAGCTTCAGGTTCAGCCGTTGCAACATTAAAAACATTCAGCTCGATCATGTACCAGCTAAATTTACTTTGATAGAAAACCACTGAACTTTGGTCTAAAATGACATCACTCCATAAATCTGCTAAAAAAGGTACAGAAGAGGAACGTAAACTTTGAAAAGACTGCAGATTTTCTGATTTGCCACTCGAGGATGTTTTAGTGACCAAAGGCCATCAGGGCACTAACGATCCATTGTAAAGCTGATGGTCCTTTTACATGTGAATAACCAGTTATGACTTGTCAGCAGCAAACTGGTTGGTCCACTATGATAAGGTCCTATTTATAAGACTGAGTTTGCTGCAGGGCCTCAGACTGAAGAAGTCCGTCCATCCGTCGTTTTGAAACTTGTTCCAAGTCAGGTCTCGGGGGCGGCAGCTTGAGCAGGGAGGTCCAGACATCTCTTTCCACAACCACCTCTTCCAGTTCTTCTGGGAGGACTTCAAGGTGTTCCCAAACCAACCGAGAGACAGTCTCTCCAGCATGTCCTGGGTCTTCCCCGAGGTCTCCTCCAATTTGGACATGCCCGAAGCACCTCCCTAGGGAGGCACCCAGGAAGCATCCTCACCAGATGCCTGAACCACCTGAACTGTCCCCTTTCTATGTGGAGGAGCAGCAGTTCTACTCAGAGTCTCTCCTGATAACTGAACTCCTCACCTTGTCTCTCTAAGGGAGAGTCCAGCTACCCTGCAGAGGAAACTCATTTCAACCACTTGTATCTGTGATCTCATTCTTTCGGTCACTACCCAGAGTCCATGACCAGAGGTGAGGGTAGGAACGTAGACCAACCGGTAAACAGAGAACTTTTTCTTACAGCTCAGTTCTTTCTTCACCACAACGGACCGGCACAGAGTCCGCAATACTGCAGGCGCTGCACCAATCAGCCTGTCGATCTCATGCTCGATTCTTCCCTCACTTGTGAACCAAACCCCGAGATACTTGAACTCCTCCAACCTCACCCTTGACCCAAAGGATCATTCAGGTGCACAAACTCCTCCAACATGATAAAGTGGTGATTCAAGGAGGAGATTTGAAGAAGTCTAAGAGATGAAACGTTTCAACAAGAGGAATCCATCCAGAGGACCTGACATGTTCCTGTTGTCCTTCAGAGAGAGCAATCAATTTTACACAGATTTACAATGTAGCTGCTTTTGTTTAATTTTTATTTAATTTCTTTTTACTTTTCATTTTATATGATTTTTATATGATTGTTGTCTGTACCTCGTGTTTTTTTGCTTGAAACAGGTCTCTTTTTAACTGAGTCCTCGTGGCTCAATGAGACTAACCTGTTGAAAGAGTACTGCCTTCTACAGCCACCTACTCCAAGATGGCCACCAATTACCACCAGCTGATGGCCATCTAATTAATGAGGAGCCACCCTTCATAAGGCTGCAGTCGAGTGCTACTCTTCGCCGGAGCATTATGACACCTCATGGTATTTATGCTTCTGGCCGCTTGTATTCTGACTAGTCAAGTGTTTTCTTACCTTGTCCTTTGTATTTCCAGTCATCCTGTTTCCACAAGTGCCTCCAAGTCCAGGTCTGCCGAGTCCTGTTTTTCTTTTGCCCTCTGAGGTCTTGTTTTGCTCCTGGCCTCTGGGTTCCTCGAGCACATTACACCTGGATAAATAATGGTTGGATGAATGTCCGATACCTTACAACAATTACTGACATCTAGTGGTCAAGATGAAAACTGCAACAATCTCAAATGGTATTTTGTTTACAAACAAGTTGCATCTTGGTTTGCTAAAATTCATTAACTTCATCCATTCATGAATCAATTAAATAATCTTCTGCTTGTTCTAGAATTGGGTCATGGGGGCAGCTGCTTAAGCAGGAAACCCATTTCAGCTCTTCTGGGAGGACTCCAAGGTGTTCCCAGACCAGCTGAGGCTCTCTCTAGCGTGTCCTGGGTTTTCTCTGGGGACTCCTCCCAGTTGGACATGCCTGTAGCACCTCTCTAGGGAGGCATCCAGGAGGAATTCTTGCCAGATGCCCAAACCACCTCAACTGGTTAATTTCAATGTGGTGGAGCAGTGACTCTACCCCAAGTCTCTCCTGGATAACTGAACTCCTCACCTTATCTCTAAGGAAGAGTCCGGCTACCCTGACGAGAAAACTCATCTTGCTAGCCTGTAACCACGATCCCATTCTTCTGGTCACTACCATGACTGAAAGTTGACCATAGGAGACCAGAAACAGAGAGCTTCTCCTTGCAGCGCAGCTCCCTCATCACCACAACAGACTGGGAGAAAGTTCACAGTAGTGGGAAAGCTGCACTGATCTCTCACTAGTCGATGCACTGGCGCCATTCAAATTTTCTTTAGAAACATTTATTTATTCTTTGTTTAGCCACAAATGCCTCTATGAGATATAGCATTTCTTCCTACAGTTAGCCCTGGTCAAAATGGCAGAGAAATATAAAGAGGTTTAAAAGTTTCAATTTAACACAAATACAAGTAAATTTTTCCATTTTCACCCTTTAAACATCAAAACAGCATCTACAAGATCCATTTCCTCCACTTTGTTTTCTTTTCTCTCTCAAAGGCACTGTTCTTCTACGCGTCTTATTTAGGTTAAAACTGAACCCTAAATGGACCCAAACATCTGAAACAGGTACCATATTTTTCAGCCAAGTCGTGTTTTTTTGCATAATTTGCATGCCCTGCAACTTAAATGCCAAAGCAACATGTTTATAGATTTTTTTTCCATATTTATAAACGAAGTTTTGGCTGAGATACGACTGTTTTCATTCATTTTGACTGAAAATACCGAACACTACCATTTTCAGCCACTAGATGGCAGTCGAGTATAATAGCATACCGTTGTCTCATGTAATAGGTAAAAGTGGCTATTAATGACACAATCGGCTTGCCATAGCCTGCCACCTTCATCCAGCTCACCTGGAGCAACCGTCAAATCAGCTTCATTTCGCTGCACCGCCCCGGAGAAATGCAGCTACTTTGACCATTAAAGTGCATTTATTAAGTTAAAGTTAAACTGAGACACACCTTTACTATAATTTTGAGCACATAAATTGCTTTTAGGTGGTATCTTGTTAAATTTTGAAGAAATGTATGGCAAGTCCTCCCATGCAGACACCTACTTCTGCATATTGGCGTTTGAAATGCAGCTGCTTTGACTGTCAAAGTGCATTTACTGTATTTAGCAAACGTTAGACTGATACAGACCTTTACTATAATTTCAAGCAAACAATGTTGAGCAAACAATTGTTTTTAAGTGTTAATCTTGTTAAATTCTTGTTAAAGTCCTCCCGTGCACGCTCCCGCCATTTGGCAGCCAATCGATTTTTGGTGCAACACTGGTCCACATTTCCGGGTTCGGCCCACGTTGCTGGGTTGTCAGCGGTGACGCAAAATAGATGTGACGTATACGGTGAAGCGACATATTTATTAAATTTTCCATTTTATTAGACATTTTTGGAGTGATGCGACGTGTACGGTGGAAAATATGGTGCATTCAGTAAATTAGTACAAGTCTGATGCTTTATCCTCCTCTACAGTTTGTTTGCCACTGCGGGGGTAAAATGAAGACATTATTTATGATTAGTGGTTTTAGAATTACTTTTTAAAAGTGGTTGCTTAATGAATGTACATGAAGCTCTCTATCAGAAAAGGTCAAACAAAATATTTCAGACCTTTGCAGCAGCAACTCTGATGTTTCTTCAGCGCAGGTTAAGATTTGTACTATAATGGTCTTGGCAGAAGGCTCTGCAGTTACGTCTGAAGGCACGGCACTGTGATTATATAAAATCAAATCTTAAAACCAGCACAGAGAGAAATGCCAAGTGGAACCATAATTCTTTATTATCCTTTTAGCATGGAGGTCAGAGGCTGACCAGATCCAATTTGTCACCAGTCGTCCCAGGTCAGCACAGGCCGAGCCATGACAAGCTGAAATAACATCCTGAAACAGTCAAAGCAGACGAGTTCAGAAGCGCTGAACATGGCTACAACTGGGATCAACGCGTTCAGAATTACTCATGCTTGAGTAAACCGAAAGCTAAACGTAGCTAGATATGATTAGGACTGAAACATCAGCCAAGATTAGAAAGAGAATTAAAAGGTTTCTGGTTTATTTCTGGATTTTCCAGCCGATTCCGTCAGACAGCCGAAAGGTAACCAAGGTAAGCCAACAGCAGCTAGCTGCAGCTGAGATACAGCATTCTTTCTGGACTCTCCAACTGACCGGTCTTGCGAGCCTGAAACTGTCCGTTTGCCTATTGGGTTAGAAAAATCTCACGAATCATTGACAGAGTTTCAATGAAACCGTCAGAAAGCAATCGAATGGTTCTGCTCTCCTGGACAGTGTCAAGATGCAGCTATAAGCTAAAAGCTATTTGGCCATCCTAGCACCATAGCTATCCCATGGCGGTGTCCTTAGCTGTTTCTAAGATCTTGAATATGGTTGTGGTCTAAGCATGATGTCGTCTTGGCTCATCCTACTTCATATTCTCCATAGTCGCTCATGCCAGTCCATGCCGTCTTGGGTACACCACCCTCTATCCAGAACCTCGACACGCCTCCATCCCAATAAAAAAAAAACACACACCAATGAGAATAGAAAGGTTTAGTGCATCCACGACCCGTCTTGGCTCATCACACTCAGTGGAGAACGCTTACACGTCCAAAGATCTCGCCAAGACTCAGCAAAGACCATGCAGGCTGATTCTTTACATCCTAATGGCATAGTCAAGGTCAAGGTTTCTTTATTGTCATCACATCACATGTGGTATGTATGGTGGAACAAAATTGTGTACACGGGGTCCCAGTTACATCCAACAAAAGTATAAACTGTAAAGATCTAAGCAATGAACCAACCAATGATGATATCCCATGTGACGCCTACAGTCTGATTGGCACTGAACAACAATTTGTGAAGGACTTGTACGAAGTCTTGACATGAACTTTTCATAATTACCTGAAATTTGATAAACAGCCACCGCGGTCAAGACTAGCTTCTTTCAGCTACGGCTTTAAGCCAAAATAGAGTCTTTAGAAAAAAAATCCATTGGACTTGGAAAAGGTTGTTCGTTGTATCATCATCAGCTCGAGTCTTTGACTATTCTAATGCTCTTCATGATAAATAATCTAGAACATGTCGTCTTTATACTGCACGACAGGTCTGGATGTCCGAGTTGTTCCCCGTCCTTGAACGCAGCATTACTTTAGTGAATCTGAAGCATCACGTGCACAGGCAGGCTGGTCCGTGCACGCTCTTATTTACAAATTAACTTCCCTGTAAGCCGATATAACCTTCTCAACCCACGGTGATAAAACTCACGTCCACAAACGACTCACCGATGTGTTTTATTAACTTTAATTTAAAACTTTTACCTCTTTTCATGTTAGTTTCATCAAGAAATGCTGATTTAACGACAAAGACTTCCATAATCTTCTGGATGCTCTTCACCGAGCAGTTGGGAGTAAAAGTTATTTGGCTGTGTGAGCACTTCCCTCAAACAAATTTATGATTTTTATTGGCATAAACAAAACCAAAAAAATGGCAGCGGGCGATAAGACGACAGCAGAAATGTGATTTTTCCAGGTCTGTGGGTTGATCTTAAAGAACTGGATGTTTCTTAATTAAACTGAATGAATGAAAATGAAGAACAGGAAGTTGAAATGGAGACAAGATCATCGGGATCTTTCAGCCCCGACTGAACTCTGCCCGTTTAAAACAAACCTCCCAGAACAACAAGGAGAAACTAAAGAAAGTGAAAGTTGGATGAAATTACATCCAACTGTGGGAACCTGCAGTTTTATCACGGCCACTTAAAACATTGTTTCTCCAGAAGTTTAGTTTAAATAAAATTTAAAAAAAAATATTCTGAAAAAGCTTGGATTTATTTTTTTTAACAATTAAAATCAAAATGCAATGATTTGTAAATCTTATATTCACAATGGAACGTGAACATTTTCAGTTTAAACTAAAGTTTTACCATTTCTGAAGAAAATAAATGATAAATTTGAATTTTATGGTACAGTCCATGTTCTGAACAGACCTGTTTGTAGTCCAGACCTCTCACCCACTGAAAACACTTCATGAAACAAAAAATCCAGCAAAGAAGATCAAGACTGTTGAAGAGCTAGAACCCTCCATCAGACCGGAACAAGAGAACATTCCCTCTTAAACCCTCCAGAGCTGTTCTTCTCAGGTCCACCAAAAGCTTGCCATGCTTGGGATGGTGCTTTCAGCATGAGGTATTGGTTTGAACCAAAAATATCCTCTGTGACCAAAACGCTCAATTTTAGTCTCATCTGACCACAGTGCATTCTTTGTCCTTCAGTTTGGCAGAATTTGTCTTTAAGCAACGTCTTTTTGACGTCCACTCTTCAACAAAGCTGCTGAAGAACTGAACAGACAGTCTATGCTGCAGTTGGTCTGGTTCAGCAGTGTCATGTGTCCAAAGAATGAGGTCAGCGACTACATACCAGGTCATTCCATCAGTGGATTGTTGGCACGTTGCCACGATGACGATGCATCAGGATTCACTGGGCTCAAACTGTGACAGAGGTTCAGGGAGCACGAGACATTTGGACTGGCCATCACAGAGTCCAGGCCTGAACAACCTTGGGAATCATTGGGATGTGCTGGTGAAGACGGTGCCGAGGCCTGAATCTCAAATGAATGCGACCCTTGTCAGAAATAAATGAGACGTTGCAGAAGCTTGTGGAAATGATGCTACAGCGAATGTGCTCCACAATCAAAGCTAAAGGAGATCCAACTAAATGTTAGTGTGACCATTTTTTGGTCAGGCAGTTTAAGTACATAACGAGATCATTGGACATTGAATTGCTCACAGGTGGATCTTATTTATCTATTTATGCATAACTTCAGAAGGGAATGTTTGGGGCCACAAAGCCAAGGGGGTGAAAACATTTTCACTTTCCAATTTTATATTCTTAAAATTTATTTAAATAAAAATTTTAACCAAACTTCATTGCTTTTGAGTATTCTGTCCTTTGCTTCTAAACAAACAGAAAATGCATTGAAACTCCAGGTTGTAAGTCCTCAACAAGAAAACCAAGGGGGTGAATATTTTAGCAACACACTGTTTAGGCGGCTTCAATTCCAGTAAGTTTGGGTTTGAATCAGATTTCTGCTTTAGACACGTGCGCACACGAATCAAACCAACTGGACACCTCCCATCGTGTTTGGATTGAACTTTGATAACTTATTTTTAGATGGGACGATGACCAACGAACAGTCTTTACTTCAGTCTTCTGTCTCTAGACGCAAACAAAACGAGATCAGCCACAACGTACTTTGTACAAAAAGATGGTAAGAAAACAAACATGTCCTCTCCATGGCTGCCAAACTTAAAGTCATCCAAACGCACTCGATCCTACGCTCACATATTTACTCTGCGCTGTGGTTCAGATTCTCAAATTAGCCAGTCAGTCGTATCCAAGAGGGCTTGTCAGAAGGATTCCCGTAAGTGAAGCAATTTGGGTCCATTTTAAACAAAAAAACATTATCAAGCATTCCTCAAATAACCATGACTCGTGACATTCTTTCCCCTTTTTGCTTCGGCCTCTGCCTCTCAGCTTTCTGTTCAAATGTTTATGAATTTACCCAACAATTATTCACCCAACTTTCTAGTTTGTCATCCAAATATCTACAGGGCCTCTGCTCTTTATTTACAACTATGCTGCCGCAGATCGAATCCAGAATTTATGTGGAACATGCTGAGAGAAATAAAATCCCCTTTGCAGCACAAGTCTATGAATTTTATACATGGAAAATTAGTGCTTTCATTTAGGTTACCAATGTGTGTCTGTGTATTCATCATCAAATTTTAGATTAATTCCCGCATTTTGAACAACTTTTCTTAGTATTCAAATGATGAGTCATCCCATCTGTTCCTGTCTTAGAAACATCAAGTAGCGCCAACATAAAACATTTGTGATGAGTCAAAGGGAAACCTATTTTGGACTACAGTATTTATATTTAAGAAACTTCTTCAGTTATTTTCTTTTAAATTACTTGCAACCCTAAAAGGCACAAAACCATATAATTGCATTTGTGCACTTTTTTTTTGTCTGTTAGTAAAATATTGCGACACATTTTATTGAAACAACTGACTACAACCCAGTCATTTTTTACAGATATTGAGCTCAAATTTCATATGGTAGTAGCTGAGCGTGATATACTAGTGTTAACAGATTGCATTATGTTGCACTTAAAACTTGAAAGGCAACAGGTGATGTGTTTGATCATATAAAGTTCCACAGCTGTTATAAAGACAGTCAATGTTTTTAGTCTATATTTATAGGTTCAAAAACAGGACCTTTGCCACCACTTTTAATAATGGTTCAAACTGGTGTACCACAAGGATGTGTCCTCAGTCCCCTAAATTTTATACTTGCATGTTTTTTTTCTTGGCCAGTTTATGTAATGTCATATTTTATACAGATGACCCTCAGCTGTTTGTGATGATAAAACCTGCAGATCTCAAGAGTCCCACTCATCTCACAGCTTGTCTTCATTATTTATGCCAGGCCTGGTTGTGTTTAGGCGTTCCCTGCTAGTTTTGGACAGATTTTAAGTTCTAGAGGTATTTTTCAAGGCCCATTTGAGACAAGTGCCAGTCTTTATAGGGGACAAAGTATTTTTTTTTAAAATCTGATAGTTGCACAAACAATAGGTTGTGTAAATTTAATCCACTATAGCACATGCATATTTAGATTTTGATCACATTTGTTTTCTTTATTTCTTATTTTTGTGAGATTTATGAGTCACTAATGTCTGTTTTACCCAGTTGAAGTGTTTTACTTTCCCCCCACCCT
>JARVGV010057351.1:0-11852 GCA_031762435.1 Hypsolebias longignatus | reverse complement strand
CTAGACCTTACCAAGGATACTAAGCAGAGTCATGCCCCTGTAATTTGAGCACATTCTCCATTCCTCCTTTTTGAAGAGGGGAACCTCCACCCAAGTCTGCAAATCCAGTAGCACTGACCCTGATGTCCATGTGATGTTGCATAGGCATGTCAAGCAAGACAGCCCCACAACATTCACAGCCTTAAGGAAATCATGTTGAATCTCATCCACCCCTGGAGTCCTGTAGCCTCAGAGTTTTTTTTTTTTTAATACCTTGGCGACCTCAGCCACGGTTTTGGACAGACCAACCCCAAAGTCCCACGACTCAGCTTCCTCCATGGAAAATGTGCCAGTGGGATTGAGAAGGTCTGATAAATATCCCTTCCACCTCTCTATGACATCACTGTTTGAGGTCAACAGCACTCCACCTTGGGCCCATGCCCATGGCTTCATGCACCCAACTTGTATCACCCCTCCTGCAACTGGTGGGCTCACAGGAAAGCAAACCCATGTTTCTTCTTCGGGCTGGGCCCGACCGGGCCCCATGAGTAGATATTCATTTTGTTTTAGATTTATAACACTAATTTTGTTATTGGGTTAAAATTTAAACATTTGCTTTCTCCTGCTTTTCAAAGAGAAAAATATAAATGTTTTTTGTACTTAGCAGTTCAGAGAAATCTGATTTATATTTGATTTTCTTATACAGGTATTAAAAAAATCTACAAAACAAATCTCTTCTACTAGTCAATCTTCAATAAACCACACCTTTTCACTTTCGCAGTTCTCAGTGAGGTTAACAAATTGATAAAAGTCTAGACTATAAAAAACCCTGCAGGACCAGACAAACTTTATTTCTTCAGGCTGGCCGCATATTATTGCAGTACCAATGTCCCACATCTTTAACCTGTCCATAAGCCAAAATTCTGTTCCAGAGGCTTGGAAAACAGCCTTTGTTCTACCTTTGCTGAAGGGAAGTGACCCCACCTCACTTAACAACCATCAACTAATCTCTTAACTGCATTTTAGCTAAGGTTATAGAAAAACTGATAAACTCTCAAATAAATAAAGTACAGGTAGTCCCCGAGATACTAACGGGTTCCGGACCTAAGGACCGTTCGTAGCTCGATTCTGCCGTAGGTTGGAGCTGAACGCACATGGCGCCGTATGTCCACATTTACAGCCGCAAATCGAAACCAAAACTAAAACGGCGATCGGTAACGTCTTTTTAAACACATTTTTTTCAATGTAAAACAACTTCGAATGGCCGTTTTAATGGTTTTTTTTATGTGTTTCCAAGCAGTTAGCTAACAAAATACCCGAAAAAACCCGGAAAAAATATAAAATGCTGCATAAAAAAGGCAACGAACGGCGCAATGACGTCACTGGGGGTGGAGCCGTAAGTACGGAGCGCCGTAAGTCGATGGCGCTGTAAGTCGGGGACCACCTGTATATATACAGGCGCATTAATCCATTTTTAATTCAGAAACGATTTTTCTATTAAAATAATAATAAATTTAGTTTCAGTTTTGTAACTCACAAGCTGAAAAGAAGAAACAATGTAAACAAATAGAACATTTATTTAAAACAATAATTTTAAGCTGAAAAGATTAAACAACAGTGTAAACAAATGGAACATTTATTTAAAACAATAATTTTAGATTATGTACTGTATCAGTTTTTTTTGCATAATTTGATATTCATACCAAAAGTAGGAACAAATAATACAGGAATGCATTAAATTCTGTATCTTAAATTATCAGTATTAGATTAGTTGCCTGGATTTCTCTAAACCAATAAAATAAAAATAAAAATGTAAGAACAAATAATTCATCACACACACACACACACACACACCCACACACACGTTGGGTGTGTGTGTGTGTGTGTGGGTGTGCGTGTTTAGCCTTTAAAAAAAGCCTCACTCCCAAATCTGCTTCTTTGAATTGAGAAACCTCCTCGGATGAGGATCGAAACGTTTTCATACAACAAATAAAGTCCAGTTGATTCTGCATTGAACCTTTTTTGATTTTATCATGTCCTGGATGACTGAGAATCTTCACCAGCACATCTAATCTAAGGTAAGACCAGCAGATAAGGACCCAAAATCCATGGTCCAGGCAATATTCTTGGTCCATAAATCATTATCTGGTCTGCACCTAGAACCAGTTTGTCATGGGAGACCCTGCAGTCTCCCATCAGTGGGACGTGCCCTGAAAACCTCCACAGGGAGGCCCCCAAATCAAGTGTCAGAACCACCTCCACAGACTCCAACTGGTGAGGAGGAGCAGTGATCTAGGGAGTGCTCTTCCCAATTGATGGAGCTCCTCACTCTATTTCTAAGGCTGAGTCAAAGACCCCCTCCTGTCCAAGACTGCACCCTGAGATCCTGTCCATGAACTCCTCAAGGCCAAACCTGGTCTAGATTTGACAACCAAAATGTTTCAGACTTGGACTAGATTAAATTAAACGGAACACATTGAAACTAAAGGCCGTCGAAAAGTCGTCGGAACAAAATGTTCAACAAGAACATCCTTTAACGACTCGTCACGTAATGTCCCTTTAATGAAAAGTTTAGAAAACACGTCCACCCCCTCACCCCCCTCAAGCAGGAAAACTGTGTCCAACAGAATCAGAACCACCGAGGCAGAAAGAGACACGCCGAACAGACGGACTGACTGAAAGACAAACAACCGCCGTGGGGCTATTCTGGGACACGTCCTGGGGATTTCTGTTTGTGTGTCTGTTTTCACCCCCGCCTCCCCCCTCCTGTTCCCAGTGACCTCCCGCACACATCAACACACACCTCTAATTATAACACTCAGGTAAACTCAAACCCAGGAGGAAGAGAGCAACTAGCATCGCTATAGCAACCGTATCTCAGCTCCGGTTGCCGGGGGAGACTGTTTCATGCCACCTCTATTAGAACAGTTCGTGTTTTCTGAGCATTCATGATGTTCAAGCCCACGTTTCCTTCCAGAACACACCTGAACATGAGTTTCAGTCAATCAGCTGATCCTGACAGAACAGAAACCGACCTCTGGGTTCTGGGTTCTGGGTCTCAGCAGCACTCAGGAGTTGAATCCACTTCAACAGACCTGAGATCATCTCATCAACTCTAAACTGGTTTAACAGGAGACCACCTCAATCTGGTTCAGGAGATCCCAACAGTCTGAATTTAATCCAGCTCTAATCTACTGAACAGCCGTGAAGCTGATGGATCTGTTCTAATCTGTGTCGCCTTCAGTGAGTCCAGACTCGTCTCATCTGGACGGGTGGAGTGAACGCTGACTCAGCCTCGTGTCCTCTCCTGTGTCTTTTCAGACTGGCAGTACTTCGGCCTACTGCCGGCTCTTTAGCTGTTTATATGTTAAATATAAAAGTCTCTGCCTCAGGTGGAGGACTTCAAGTCTCTGGACGTCTTGTTCACAAGTGATGGTAGGATGGAGCAGGAGATGGGTCCACAGATCAGGACCTCGTCCTCAGTAATGAGGGTGTTGCTTCGGTTGGTCATGGTGAAGAAAAAGTTGAGTCTAAAGGTAAAGCTCTGGATTTACTGGTCTGTCCACGTTCCAACCCTCACCTGTGGTCATGGGTTTGGATCAGGACTGTAAGAACCAGATCCTGGATCCAAGCAGCTTAAAGGGGCTCAGCTGGAGAGACAGGAGGAGGAGCTCCATCAATCGGGGGAGCTTGGAGAGCAGAAGAGTAAGAAATTAAAAAGTTGTGGAATCTGTTGGTTTTGTTCACTTGAAGTTAAAGATTTTAGAACCTGATTAAAAAGTAAAATGAAAACAAAAAAAATCTTATAAAGCAGGAAATGACCAGTTGTTGGACATTAGAGACGACTGGTCTGTCTGGACGTCAGGACAGTGTCTTTAGTTCAGAGCCGGACCAGACAGAGACAGAAGTCTTCTTCAAAATGTTCAAAAACTGTTTCATCCGACACAAAACCTGAACTTAACCCTTCGTCCCCCCTAAAGGCTCCTCTGTCAGGTTCTTCCATGGTCTCCACCCCCATCAGAACCTCTGAGCCCTCACACAGAACTCGTCTTCAGGTCCATTGTTTCCATCTAATCCTCTGCTGCTGACGTGTTGGACCTCAGAGGAGTGAGTTGCTCTTGGTGTTCAGCGACTCTCGTCTCCAGCCCGTAATAGAAAATGTCAGCGTTGTGTTGGTTTCAGCAGAAAGTCTTTCATGCCTCACTCTTTAAATGTTGCTGAGGAGACGTTCTTGGGTTCTGGTTCTGAGCGTGTCACTGCAACATTTTTATAATGAAACAGGCTCTTTGACCTTTCCTGGAACGACTCGGGCCTCAGACGGCGTCAGGTGCACGCCGCAGCCTTTCACACGACGTGTGTGTTTTCAAGAGTTTATATTTGATGGACGTACTACGGTAAAGTCCCGGTCCGTTCGTAAACTGGACCATAACTTGTGATCCGATCACAACAATTTAACTTGTAGCGTGCACTTTTCATGCCCCAGCTCCAAAGTCAAGGTCACAAATGAAGGTCAAAGGTGTAGAAAGGTCTTTGCTGGATCAGTTTGCGGATGGGCAGATGACGTGACTGTTCTGTTAAACCACATCACGTTCTGTTTCAGCAGTGGGAACGTTCTCTTCTCCATCCCATGGGTCCACGTCTTGTCTCCCTGTGAGCTGCAGGTGCAGTGAAACCCTGAAACGAGTCCTCGGTGGCTCGTTACGCCGCCGCCCGTCGGCTCAGCTTCACACGTGTTGGAGAAGAAGGCAAAGCGCTCCGTAGTGTTGTCTCAGCTGCGAGACGAGGACGGGACGCTGCACAAATAGAGCCTGAGAGGACAAGGGCGGAGACAGAGTCTCAGAGGGACGGGGAGTCCATAGTAGACTGAGGACGTGGACTGAAGATCAGCTGGTCCTCAAATCGTGGATGGATGAATCTCAGAGACAACAAACTATCTGCTTTCAGTTCCTCTTTAAAAAACATCTCATCTGAAATGTAATCCTTAATCTGAGATTAGAGCTGAAGGATACCGGCCTGCTGGGTCACACAACTAAGCAAACACAAGCAGAACATGAGCTAAAACAAGAAGAACACGAGATAAAACAAGCAAAACATGAGCTAAAACAAGAAGAACATGAGCTAAAACAAGCAGAACCAGAGCTAAAACAAGGAAGCAGAACATGAAATAAAACTAGCAGAACATGAAATAAAACAAGCAGAACATGAGCTAAAACGAACAGAACATGAGCTAAAACGAATAGACCATGAGCAAAAACAAGCAGAAAATGAAACAAAACTAGCAGAACGTGAGCTAAAACAAACAAATATGAGTTAAAATAAACAAAATATGAGCTAAAATACCAGAACCTGAGCTAAAACAAGAAGAACATTAGCTAAAACGAACAGAACATGAGCTAAAACAAGCAGAACATGAGCTAAAACAAGGAGAACCTGAGCTAAAACAAACAAAATATGAGCTAAAACAAGCAAAACATGAGCTAAAACAAGAACATGACCTAAAACAAGCAGAACATGAGCTAAAATGAGCAGAACATGAGCTAAAACAAGCAGAACATGAGCTAAAACAAGGAAGCAGAACATGAAATAAAACTAGCAGAACATAAGCTAAAACTAGCAGCTCATGAGCTAAAATCTGGAAAAACAAACAGCTAAAGCCACACTCAAAAATGGTTAAATTGCATTTGATTTTACAGATACTGAGCTAGATTTTAGCGTATAGTTGTTAGCTGAGAGTCACACTCTGACCACACTCGTAAGCACAAACTGTCAGTATCGTGCATGACATCTTTCAGGTCTTGTCTAAAACTTGTAAAGGCCACGTCTCATCGTGAGATGGTCTCAGGTGATGTCCAGTCTCTGGAGGCCTTTAGCTCAGCCTGTCAGCCAGTGGGTCTGTCTCTAAAGACACAGAGGACGTTTGACACTGCCCTGTCTCTTCAGAAGAATGAAGGCTGCAGGAGAAGTTCAGAGCATCACCTCCTGACAGGTGGACCAGAGAGAACCTCAGGTGGAACTTATCCATTGGTAGGTGTCTCCTGAGCGGACATGTCCACAGAGAGAGGAGTTTCCCACGTCCTGTTTTCTAATTAATGTCCTCTGACAGCATCTTCTGTGGCCCACCCCTCCTTCCTTCAGAGGCTGCTGTGACCCTGTTCTTCCCTCGGGGATCGATAAACTTCATTTGTTCCTCCAGCGTGGGCCGTTCTCCAACTTATTCATCCTCTTCTGCCTTTCTGTCACCGAGCGATTAAGAGAAATCTCTGTGAACGTTGAAGCAAGTTGGACTCAGAAACTTCAGGTAAGAGTAGGATGATAACGAGAACCTGTGGGAGCTCAGTGGGAGTAAATGGGTTTCAAGGTGAACCGGAAGAAAAACTTGAAGTTCTGAAGAAGTGACTGAAGTCAGGAGGCTGAGAGGACATTTACTGGATGTGACGAAGATGAAGATGAAGGTGGAAGTGATTCATTTAACAGTGTCGGATGAAACCAGAAGAATGTTTGTTTTTCTTCTATGAGATGTCCATCCATCTTCTTCCATCTGTCTGTGGTCATTTCATGGGGGTACCAGGTCCAAGGGGAAACCCAGACCACAGAGAACCCTCCAGCTCCCCCTGGGGGGTCCTTTAGGTGTTCCCAGACTAGACAGGTTTATAATCCCTCCAGAGATTTGTGGGTCACCTGGAAGTCTTCTTCCAAAGGAAGGAGACATCCCGATTAGATTCCTTTCAGCTGACTCCTGCTAAATGAGGAGAAGCAAATCTACTCCAAACTTCTCCTGAACAACGGAGCTCCTCATCTTATCTGTAAGGCTGAGCCTGACCACCCTCTGTAGGAAGTTCAATCCAGAGTCTGGTTTCTTTGGATCCTGACACAAACTTTATGACCACAGGTCCAGGAAATCGACCTTCTTCTCAACAAACTGGAGCAACGCCCCAACGGGATGTTTTAGTCGCACAACCAGCTGTTGCACCTGCCTGTGAGAACCTGCATCAACTTAACCAGCGGTACTCTGACGTCCTCCGTGTCCGAGGGATCTGAATATTAAATGTTTGTAGTTTGGAGATGAAGATAATTTCTCCTGATCATAACCAACCAGTTCACTCAGTAAAGTCTCTTAAACCAAAAGGTTGTACCAAAATGACCTAAGAGCAGCCGCAGAAGCACTAGTTCATCATGGAATGTCCTTTAATTCACGTAACTTCAGAGAAAACCAAACTAACTTGAATAATTTCCCCAACCAGTGAGTCACAATAAACATCTGGTCTGGATCAGGTCCTTCCTGGTCCTGACACATCTTCAGACACTCAGTATCGCCTGTGAAGACCCATTTGTAGCACCTAAAACTTGTTTTGGACCAACGTCACATCCACAGCCAACTGTACACCTCTGAGCTCTGAGACATCCGTGAGGACGGAGACAAACAGAAAACACTCAGACTAAATCACCTCCATTTTCCAACCTATTATTGATACTGCAGCTATTGATCAGCGTGGCTTTTAACATAATGTTTGATCCATTATTTCAGCTGCCAGGGGGTGGGGGGGGCAGAGACCTGTCTGCAGGTGCATCAAGTCTTTACCCTGCAGAGACAGATGCGCTGGAAACCAAGACCAAACTAATTTGATGAAACTCACGCAGAGTTTGGAGCATCGACATGGCAACCACAGGCCGAGGTAATGGAAGGATGCAGCTCAGAAAGGTGACGCAGACATTTCCAGGAAAATCAACCCCCTCGGCAGCTGCTTCCCCCCCTCGGGTCGAGACGCTGCTCTCACTGATGACAGCAGAGGCTTTCTGAGAAGAAGCTGGGTCAACGATGATTAAAGACTCACCTCCATGGAAGGAGGCGGCACTAAGTTTTCTGGTCCCATCAGGTGGTAACAATGAGGCAAAATGTTGGTTTTATCGTTTAACACGTAAAACACTGGAAATATGATGAAATCAAACACTCCAAACAGTCAATATATCAGACTCTGTGGAGGACTGTGGGCACTGGGATCGTTGAAATGTTTTAAAATGACTAGACCTGGTCAAGAGTTTAGTCACTTCTCTGGACAAGAGAAAGTTTATGAAGGTTTAGGTTCTTTACTCCTACTGTCATCATCTGTTTCATCAGAAGATTGTTTCAAACATTTTCTCCACTGTTTAGTTCAAATGTATTGGAAGGACCGGGCTGAACTTCATGGTCCTTTACAGTAAAGAACATTTTTAAATGTTTTTTTATTGTTTTGTTTCAGTGATTAAAAAAAAAAGGGCTGAAAGAAAAAGACAGAGGCAACATTTTTAATTCCTGGAATGAGGAGATGCCTTGTCAGATCTACTTCAATTTAAATGTCTTTGTGACTGAAACTCAGTTATTTATGTCCAAGACACGGACCTGGAACCTTATAACTGGACCACTACTGAGACTCTAGAAACTCCAGAGAGTCCTGAGACTCTAGAAACTCCAGAGACTCCGGAGAGTCCTGAGACTCTAGAAACTCCAGAGAGTCCTGAGACTCTAGAAACTCCAGAGAGTCCTGAGACTCTAGAAACTCCAGAGACTCCTGAAA
Source organism: Hypsolebias longignatus (assembly GCA_031762435.1). NCBI lineage: Eukaryota > Metazoa > Chordata > Actinopteri > Cyprinodontiformes > Rivulidae > Hypsolebias > Hypsolebias longignatus. Next base: position 3,321 of record JARVGV010057351.1, on the reverse strand, counting down.
CTCTAGAAACTCCTGAGACTCCTGAGACTCTAAAAACCAGAGTCCTGAGATTCTAGAAACTCCATAAAGTCCTGAGACTCCAAAAACTCCAGTGAGTCCTGAGAGTCCAGAGACTCTAGAAACTCCAGAGTCACCAGAAACCCCAGAGAGCCCTGAGGGTCCAGAGAATCCATAAAGTCTGGAGAGTCCAGAGACACTAAAAACTCCAGATACTCCAGGGACTCTTGAGACTTCAGAAACTTGAAATTCCAGAGACTCCAGAGATTTTTTTTAGACTCTTGAGACTCCAGTGACACTTGAGACTCCAGTGACTCTTGAGACTCCAAAGACTCTTGAGACTCCAAAGATTCCAGAAATTCCAGAGAGTCTGAGACTCTGGAGACTCCAGAGAACCCTGATACTCCTGAGATTCCAGAGTCCGATGGCTGCACTCCATCTGAAATCAGTTCACTTCCTGTCAGCACAAAACAACTTCCTATCAGTGACCCTGGAGGTCACTCAGTATACCAACGTGTGCTTGGCTGTAAATGATCATCATTACTGAGGCGGCCCGTCTGTCCATGTCTTTGCTGCGTGTTGTTGGCATGTGGGCTGGACTCTGCAGATGTGACGGCAGAATGCAAACAGACTTTGGGCCACTCTATGTTTTTCTCTGTCAGAGCAGAGACTGTTCAGTTCTTTTTCCTGTTAAAGTGTTTTTCCCCTCAGATTACAATGATTGCAGCCAGAGCTGGCTTTATTTGGCTCGCTGCACGGACTCAGCAGGTTCACCTCGTTTCAGCTGAAGGTAAATCTGTCTTTGAATTATTTCAGTCTCAACAGAAACAGATCTGATTCTGTTTGGAGGAGGAGGGGAAACAACCAGCTGATGAATCCTCTAAACCACCGAGCCTCACTGAACTACAGTGGAGAGGGTCCAGTTGAGAACTGTCTGGACTACTGGGGGGGGGGGGGGGGTCTAATTCAGGGGTTTATAAAACCTGAAGAAACTAAATGTTGAGGTGTAAAGACCATCCATCAATCATCATCATCCATCCATCTTTCATCCTTCCTATATCCTTCATCCATCCATCATTTTCCCATCCATCATCCATCATCCAGCATCATCTATCCATCATACATCTATCATCCATCCTTCATCCAATCATCCATCATCCATCAATCCAACGTCCATCCTTCATACATTATCATCCATCATATATCCATCAATCATCCATCAATCATTCATCCATCCATCCATCCATCCAACTAATACCAGCACTACACAAAGATCCTAGAGCAATGGTGTCTAATCCTGATCCTTAAGGACACTCATGCATGTTTTAGATGTTTCTCTGCATTGACTCACCTTATTTAAATAAACTAGCACTTAACAGACTCTGCAGAACTTGGACTTGTTGCAGCGTAAGGAAATAACTAAAGCATGCAGGGAAGTGGGCCTTGAGGACCAGGATTGGACACCCCTGTGTTTGAGGGTTCATGGGAGTTTATCCAACACTTTTAATGTGTTTTATTAGCTTAGACAAGGCTTACAACCATTGAACCACATCTTGCTTGCTGTCTTGTGGGGGAACATTGCAAGTAAAGGGTTTTGAACCTACAACTAAGTGCCAGTTTGTCTCCGTACAACTGAAACATAAGTTTGGATTGCTTGCAAGTAAACATCGACATGTGGACGTTCTAGGTGTCCACAAAGAACAAAGCGTTGCAGTTTGGGAGGATTTTACCGTTGTTGTTTTTTTCCAGATGACGTAGTCTCATCAAGGACCTCCAGCAGCCAATGGAGCAGTTTATAACACCACCAAGTCTGAGACCATGGTCTCCAACTGGAAAAGGGTGGACTACCAGCTCCATGTTTGAACGAGTCACTGCTCTAAGGAGAAGAGTCTTGGTATCTTAGTCTTCTTGACGAGGGGTAGATAGATGAGTGGGTCTCGTAGATTCATCTAAAGCCTTCAAAATACCTAAAATAAGCCCCTTCCACCTGAGTTTCTGTCTCAGATAATACAAAATCAGATGTTTGATCTACTGAGAATTATTTATGAAAACACTCCTGTGCTGTGATCTAACGACAAAGTCTGAGCTGTACCTAATGAAACTACTGATTGATCAAAGCTTGTTCCACCTCAAACACCAGGATGCTGCAGGAACATCAGACCCTTCAGTGACCTCAGCCGTGTTCCTGGATTGTATTTTTTAGGCAAAACACGACCCCCGCCAGGACTTTAGTGACTCACAGGAGGAGAATTCATGTAAAACAAAGAGACAGCTCAGACTGCAGAGTGGACCGTGCTTCTCCTTTAAAGGTGCACGGCACACAATGCTAATCTCAGCCTTCATCATCCTGAAGCGTTCCTGACGCGGGGCTGGTGATGGTGGGAGTCTGAGAGTGTCAGGGCGGGTTTATCTCAGCCACCTTCGCCCCCGGGCTCAGTATGAGCTCAGCAGCTCCAGTACAGGAAGTAAACAACGCTGTGATGAAGGCTGCTGTCATCGCTGCTGATTCCTGCATCGTCCTCACTCCTCTGTCCTCCAGCAGTTCCTTCTCAGCTCAACTTCAGTGAGTTCAGACCAACACAACAAAAACATCGTCCTCCTCTCTGATTCTAGGCTCAAAATGTTCCTCAGAATGTTTCACACGGAGCTCACAGGGTTAAAAACTGGACAACACAGGGACACGTTTAAGATGCCAACCTTCTTACTCCTCCACAGAGTCTCCATCGCTCCCGTCATGAGTCTGGATCGTCATGAGTCTGGCAGGTTTGGATAAAAACGCTCAGGAACAATGAACTCTGGGAGCACAGCACCAAACGATGGAGTCTAACTCCACGAAAACATCACTGAGAGGAAATGAATCCATCCATCCATCCATCCATCCATCTACCCATCCATCCATCTACCCATCCATCCATCCATCCATCATCTACCCATCCATCCATCCATCCATCCATCCATCCATCTACCCATCCATCCATCCATCTACCCATCCATCCATCCATCCATCCATCTACCCATCCATCTACCCATCCATCCATCCATCCATCCATCTACCCATCCATCCATCCATCCATCCATCTACCCATCCATCTACCCATCCATCTACCCATCCATCCATCTACCCATCCATTCATTATCTTTACCCACTTCTTTCTTTTCGGGTCGCGGGGGTCACTGGTGCCCATGTCCAGCTGTCACTGTGCGAGAGGTGGGGGACACACTGTACAGGTCTCCAGTCCATCACAGGGACACGTGGACAGGTCTCCAGTCCATCACAGGGCCAACTGGACAGAGCTCCCGTCCCTCACAACGACACCTGGACAG